>JAWZTD010050018.1:0-10985 GCA_035221335.1 Echites panduratus | reverse complement strand
ACCCGAGTATCTCCATGCAAGGAAATTTTAAGTGCATCTGTCGCACCACATCAGATCTATATATGTGGTGCAGTTTTAAATTTTTATTAGTCTAAATTTTAATATTAGTTATAGTCATGTCATGTATTAAAAAAGAAAAAATTAAAGGCTAATCTTCCTCATATTCTTCATTGTACCTTTCATCTCCCTCGATGATGCAAAAAATATCTGAAATTTGAATAAGCGGATGACGAATGAGTACTCTCAACCGGTAAAATATAAACCCAGAAGATTTTCGCTTGAAAAATATTTTGTCGATCATATGATCATATCCCACCTAATATTTTGATCAGTCCCAAGTGTAGTATGACCCTATCGATTTACAGGGCTTCTTGGGCTGATATTCAGCCTGCCAACCTTTAGATTAGGCTTAACTCCTGAGCCATCATATTTTGGCTTCTATATCTGCTCAATTAGTTATATCCCATTTAGTAGCAATTAGTGGATCTCATGGGTAACCCACGAGATGTAGCATAACTTTTTTTTTCCTCACTTGATTCCCTATATTGCAAGATTTTCCAAATGACTTTTTCCTTCCTTAGCCTAGTCAAACCATCTTGCTTAGGGGAATCCTCTTGGTCTAGCCGAGCATTTCAAGTTTTAACTGAAGTTTTTGTTGCAGGCCGGAAGATCTGGGCTAGCCATAAGCCAAGACGAACATTCCAAGTTTAACTTAGAGTTTTTATTGATCCACAACGAATGACGTTGCTTGGTTCCGACGTGGCCAAAACCTTTGCCCTGGGCAAATCCTCTGGACTAGCTTAGCATTCTTAGTTTAACTTAGAGTTTCTTATTGATTTACAACGAATGATTATTGCTTGGTTCCTACCTTATTGAAACCTTTGCCCTAATCGAATCCTCTGAACTAGCCAAGCATTTCAAGTTTAACTTGGAGTTTTTTTATTGATTCCCAACTAATGATCGATGCTTATTGCGAGATAACTCTAAAGGTTCTTCCTTAGTGAGCTTTGATCTTGTTAGCAGGCTCTTTGATCTGTCAGCGAGCTCTGATATTATAACTGAATTCTTATCATGACGTCGAGCTCTTTGATCCTATTGACGAGCTAGCATCTATCGACGATCTCTCATCTTGTCGCCGACCTCGGATCTTCTTGCCGAGCAGTTCTATCTTGTCATTGAGCTCTTATCCTATCGACGAACTCTGATCCTGTTGATGAGTAGACCAGTTCTGATATTTTACCTCTCCACTCTTCCTAGAGATTGTCTTATGTTTGATTTTTCCAAGTTTAACTTGAAAGGTTTTTTTTTTTTTAGGTTGTCTTGGATTGGATGGTTATTAATCTCCATCTCGCCTGCAAGTTTTTACTTGTTCATCTCGCAATCCTCCAAGTGACTTCCTCGTTGGGAAGCAGCAAATTTTCTTGTCACCTCGAACATCTTGCAAATTAACTTATGCTGCCTTATGTGGAACTTAGTCTTGAAAAAGGTTGACTTGATTACATGTATGAAGGAGTGTAGAGCCTACTCCATGGTTACCCCATCAATGTTCATAGATTTTTTTTTAAAATTCTTTAATATAGGCCTCCAAGCTTTTTTCTGGAGTGTTGTTTGATATTGAACCAATCTCTAGGGTGTTTGGCAAATGTTCCAGCGTTTCCGAACCTAGCCAGACTCTCTTTCCAAAGATCACTAGGTACTAATTGAATGTGGCTTCAAATGGGTGAATCAAATAGTGCTTTTTTGTCCCAATGCACTTTATAGCCTCATCATTTATTATAACCCTTATTGCTTGCCTTCCTGGCAAAGGTAGTCTTGGGCAATGTTATTTCGATTGAACAAGCTGGATAAGTAATCGACTCCTTCAAAAGTTTAGTTTTGACCAAAAAATTTGATTTAAGAAAAATAATTCTTTATGTTGCAGCTCGATTTGGACTGGTCGGTTCAATGATGAAGTTGAAAACTATAGATTCCTAATTGAAAATTTAACTTATTTTTTCCCCCTATTTCCCTAATTCTAACATAAATCACTCAATTTTATTCTATGATTCTCTAATTCCCTGGCAACCAGGCACAGATATTCCATGAAAATATGTTTGTTACCGTTTTAAACTATCTGAATATTAAAATATTTGTTGAAGAAGAAATTACGATTTCATTGATAACATATATTATTTTACATTGCAAAGAATAAATTTGTATAAATAACCTAACCAAGTAATAATATAAAAAATTAATCTATCCTTAATGAATAAATAACATAATAAATCAAAATGATTTCAATATATTTTAACATATAAAATAAAAATTTTTAATTATTAAATTAACCGGTTTGATTACGGTTCAATTACGGTTGAAAGAGTGACTCGTAAACCATTAACTTTTTCGGTTCAATGGTCGATCCGATTCTGAAAGCATTAGTCTTGGGCCCTACCTTTTCCTACGTATGGTGGTAGTGTGGGGATATCAAAGTTAGGATTTGTGGAAGCCTTCCTTGTCCATCTTGCAAAGAGGGATTTAGTATCCGGCCCTTTTTGGGGAGATCTTGACCTACTCTGTGACCTTCTCCTCTCTGGGGTTCTCTCCCTTTAAGGCTGTGAGATACACGATTTTTCATAATCATTCTTCTTGATGCTCTTATCTTGGTTAGGAGGATTTCTATATTCTCCTCCCTAACTTCTAGAGGATTATCTCTCGATTGATGTACTGATAGTGAGGATATCGATACCGATGGTGGTAGGGTGTGGCATATCATGACATTTTTTGGAAAAGTTTAACCAATTCTATCATTACTTGGTTATTTTCTTGCTCCAGGAATAGCACTTTTTCCAATTTTTAGATTCTAGACATATTTTAGGATGGAAGGCCTTCAGTAAGCCCCCTGTTAAAGTTGAGGGTCCTTTGAAAGTTTTTGGCTCATAAAGGTCTCTTTCTGGACTGTCTCAGCCTTTGTTTTTCCTAAAACTTACCCTAGGCGTTCATTTCCTTCCTCTAGACAATCGTCGGGGTGATGGGTTCTTTAATTGGGATCCCAATTTGTGGATCTTCACAAAGAGTTGGAGCAAAGAACCTTGACTACTCTTTGTTGTTGTTCTTAACTTAGAAGGTGGAGAAAAAGGAAGAACAATTTTCTAAAATGAGTTCGAAGGTAAGAGAATAAAATAACAGAGTTCTTTGAGAGAAGATGTTGCTTTGAAAGATGGCCAATAACAAAACCAATCTGATGATGTAAAAAATGTCTTAAGATTTGAATATGCAAAAAATGAATGTTGAGGAATGAGTACTCTTAACCTGCAAAATACAAGCCCAGAAGATTTTGTTCCAAAAAATGCTTCGACGGGCATATTACAAGAGTTATGTAAGAAGGAAAGCTCAACAAAGTTTTAGAGCAAGAAAGGAGATGACTCACCTAGTTCTTGTTAGACAACCCTCTATTTTTTGCCTGTCGATGACATTTTCGTTATTAGGAGAGTGTCCCCAAATGGCCAGAGTTGTACGGCTCTTTCAGTATTGATTGGATAAATATTTTATGTCAGGTAAGTACGGTAGTTGTTTTGATCTTGTTGATCACCAAAACATTCTTTGTACTCTCTTAATGGGTGGGGAGGAGTAGGAAACCCACACATTGCATTTTTCTAGAAGAGGCAATTCTCCTAAGTTTTGTGATTTCCATCCTGCCTACTTATGACTGGAGAGATGACTTTATTCTTGATAGGCATCACAGAAAATGATCCTATCCTGCCTAAAATTTTGATAAGTCCCAAGTGTGGTATGACCTCACTAGTTTACAAGGCATCGTGGGTTGATATTCAATCTACCAATCTTTAAATCTTACCTCTTGGGCCATCATATTTTTGCTTTTATATCTACCCAATTAAGTATATCCCATTCACTTTTTAGAACATGGGAAACAAATTAAAATGACAAAAATTGAAAAAATGAATTGAAGAAAGCTTTCTATCACCCTAACAAATATCATGGCCATCAGCATCACTGTGAAGTTGGGTAGTTAGGTGAAGTTTCCTGTGATTGGCAAGTCTCTGTTTTTGTCAAAGATTGACAACAGAGACCAAGAAGACAATGCGCTCACTGTCGATGAATTCTAACTACTCGTAGAATTAGAACAATCAAAGGAAGGGAAAAAAAATCTAAAATCTGTTGCTGAAATTAAATACATTGAGGGAACTAGCCACCCGTAGTTGAATGAAGAAGGTTTGTTTTTGCGGTTTGAATTTGTTTTTATTTTTTGGCAAGGAAGATGATTTTCACACAATCTCAAGTAACTTTGCCCAGCTACTCCAATTTTGTAGTGGTGCTAATGGTCATGGTAATTGTTAGAGTGATAAGGAGCTTCGTTCAATCCATTTTTTCATTTTTTGTCGTTTGAATTTGTTTCCCATTTTTTGCAAGAAAGATGACAAGTACAATGAAGAAGATGAGGAATTTTAGCCTTTAATTTTTGTTTTTATGTTTTTAAATCTGTGACATGACAACTTATTACAATTAATATTAAAATTTGAAACAATAAAAATTCAAGGCTACACCATATATATATAATATCCGATGTGATGCACCAAATGTATTGAAAATTTTCTCCAATCAGCTACCTTTGATCATCTTTCCATAGGAAATTATAGACCTAGAGTTTCAACCTAACTCTACCCCATACTTTGAACAACTGCATCACTTGTCTTGGTTGCATGAACTCTACAACTGAACGTTGTTTTATCAAGAGCTCCAAGATCTTCAAAATCTTGCAAGATAAAAATACAAATGCACAAGATAAACAAATTCAAATCTTCGAGATAAACAAAATATTTCTAAACTGATAAAGAGATCTAACATATATCTTTATCTAAAATCAACCATATAAATAAAATATGCTTACGTTTTCCTTCTCTTAAACTAAGAAAATTAACTAATATAACTGAATTAATAATTTTTATTTAGTATTTATAATTTTAATTTGTCTATTTTATGGAACAGCAAGAGGAATCACTTTCATTCATTAGTTTTTAATTGGTCTTTGTAGTGCATTCTGGAACTTTCAAAATGGAGGAGGATAGTGAGGATTTTCTATGCACTTTGGGTGACTTTATGGCCAGAACAAAACCGATCCTCGATCCTTCTGACGATACGGATTTTGACGCCAAGAAATCCCACCTCGTAGATGACATGTGGAACACTTTGAAACTCGAAAATGAAGACGAACAAGAAGGCTTTCTTACCTTCTTTCGATGGTATATAGAAATGTGGGCATGGGTATCATTGAAGTATCTAGAATCCGATATTCCAGAACCATCTTTACCCGACAGAAGAGATGATCGACTCGCAACTCTTTCTTGCTATGCTGCCTATATGGCAGTAAAACAAGTTATAGACGAGCTTAACCGTCCCATGTTATACCGTTATCGTGGACCCAAAAGAACTATCAAATGCGTCCACGAAGCAGTTCTTGCCTGTTTTAATGCTTTTTGTCAGGATCTTTTGATAGAGAGAAGTTGGGAGGCAGTTACTTTGACAGACGGTATCAAAGCAGCTGCAAATTTTGCAATAGATTATCTTGATTCGCAAGCAGAACAACTGAATTTCCAAGCTGAAAAAGAGCATGATTATAGTCTCTTATGGCTTTTTCAAGGGAATATAACTGGGAACTTTGGACATCAACAAGTTTTCTCAGAAATGCAACAGCAGCCTTCCACAAAATCCACCGACGATGGCGTTGTGGGCCTCACTCGTGACCTAATAAAAATTAAAGAACGGATCTTAAGTTCTCATCCAAATAAGGATATTATCTCAATTGTAGGCATGGGGGGAATTGGAAAAACAACTCTTGCAAGAACAGTTTACGAGGACGCTGAGGTAATTTCTCACTTCCATATTCGTGCTTGGATTGTTGTATCTCGGGAATTTTGTGAAAGAGATGTTTTCGTCGGCTTATTAAGGTCGATTGCTCCACTCCCTGATGAAGTGATGAAGGAAGATACGGAACAATTAGCCGAAAAACTGTATAGAAGGCTAAAAGGTTGGAGGTATTTTATAGTTCTTGATGACATATGGACTATAAAAGCTTGGGATAGTATGAAAATATGCTTTCCCGATGATAATAATGGAAGCAGAATTGTATTGACTAGTAGGGTTACTGAAGTGGCTTCTTATGTTGACCGTGAGAACCCTCCTCACATTATGAGTTTACTTGGGATTGAAGATAGTTGGGAAATGTTGCAAAAAAAGGTGTATGGGAATAAAGATTCTTGCCCTAGTCGGTTAATAAATGTTGGAATGCAAATAGCAGAAAAATGCCAAGGGTTACCACTAGCAATTGAAGTGATGGCAGGGTATCTTTCCAATATTAGTAAGTCAAATGAGTGCTGGGAAAACGTTGCTCAAAGAGTGGGTTTCCCTGCAGATGTAAGTCAAATGGAGTCCCTATCCAACATTCTTTCAGTAAGTTATAGCGACTTGCCTCACCACTTGAAAGCTTGCTTTCTCACAATGGTAAATTTCCCAAAGAATTTCGAGATTGAAATAAGGAAACTCATTCGATTATGGATTGCTATGGGATTCCTACCTCGAAAGTTGCCTAATAGTGACGTGGGAGAGGGAACTATGGAAGAGGTTGCAATGAAATGCTTCGAAAATCTAAATAACAGGAGTTTAATTATGGTTAAGAAGAAGAAATTTGATGGTAAAGCTAAGGTTTGTGGCATCCATGATCTATTATGGGACTTGAGCATGATAGAATTTCGTAAAGAAGGCCATCTCATTTTCTGCAGTACTTTAGGCAATATGAATGTTGCTTGTGATGATGACAGAAAGTATGCTACAATTATCAGCCAGATCCTTCTCTATCATGACCAAACTTTTGAATCAGATTTTCCAATCAATTCTGATTTATTCAAACAACTCAGGGTGTTGGACATTCTAAATCAATCTTTTGATCACTTTCCGCTTGAAATTATTAGCTTGGTTACTTTGAGGTATCTTGCGCTGGCCACTTCTGGTGATATTCCTGATTCAATATCCCAACTTTCAAATCTGGAAACATTACTCAATTACCACAACAGGGCAGGCCAAAAGCTTCCAAAGGATATATGGTTATTGGGTCGTCTCAGGCATCTCCATGTTGGAACTTGCACTTATTTGTCCAATCCGCCAAATATAGATCTTGAATCAAGTTGTGATCAGCAGCCACCACTTCTTCCCAATCTTCAGTCCCTATCTCATTTGAGTTGTTCCAGTTGTACCAAGGAAGTACTCTTAAATATTCCAAACTTGAACCAACTTGGGATTGATGAATCGGATCAAGGAGATAACGACATTGAGGACGAACTCTTGTGTCATATGCTGGAAAACATTGTCAATTTGGATCAACTCGAAATCCTAAAATTATGCTTCAATTCAAAACTTGAAAGGCCGAGGCGTATTCCAGACTGGGGAAGCTTGCTGCCAAATACCATCAAGAAGTTGACTCTATCTGGAAGCAATCTACCTTGGAGTGAAATGAATGGTCTGGCCATGTTACCTAATGTAGAGGAACTGAAATTGAAGGAGGATGCATTTAAAGGGCAAGAATGGGAAATGAATGATGATCAAGAATTCTTCAAATTGAAATATTTGTTGCTTGATTCATTGGATTTGATTTTCTGGAAAGCCAACAGTTGTAATTTCCCTAAACTGCAATGCCTACGCGTTAGGGGTTGCTATAACTTATGTCGTATCCCTATAGGGTTGGGAGAAGTTTATTCACTTGAGTTAATTGAGCTTGACTTCTGTAATCATATGATACATGAGTCAGCACTTGAGATTCAAAGAGAACAGAGGAATCTGGGGAATCAAAATCTCATATTCCAAGCTGGTCGTGCCCATCCACAGGTACGTACAATCTTATTTGATGAACTAATTAATTTCATCTTTATTTTTATATTTAATTGTTAATAGAACCTTTATTTCACAATATAAGGTTTTAACCTTCATTTCACATAGATTAAGAAATAATATATATTATCTCCGTCGATAGTCCATATTGCTTTTTTTTACTCATCTTAATAAAAATTAATTAATGTAATTAATTTTACTTTTATACCCTATATTAAATTTATTAGAATTAAAAGTCGTATATATCATGAGAGAATTAATGATAGTAATTTAGTTTTTTAATTCATAACTATCAATAATCAAAAAATAAGCTGGACTATAATTCGAAACAAAAGAAAAAGGAAATGTGGATTATCTTTATGGAACAGAGGTAGTTTGTGTTTGTTATGTTTAAAATACTCTATATCTCATATTTATAAGTATAATTGTAGTTCTTCATAATAAATTAAAGAAGAAAGTAAATGGAGGGTAGGAGTGAAAAAATCACAAAAAATATATGTTATAAATTATAAAACGATTCATATTGGGAACAAATAAAATAGGTTAAAAGATCTATATTTTTTTACGTAGTGAGTAATTATTTGCCATTACTATATGAATGAATATATACTTCTTGTATAAATTTGGAGTGATCTAATTTAGAGTTAAAATTTGCAATACAGTTGCAAATGATGAGTTTTGTAGTAATCTTTGTTTGGCTGGCTTTGAAATTGTTCAATTTGAAACCAAAAAGAGGAACTCGGCTCAAGAAGCTCAGAAACCCTTCTTATTCAATCCCAGGTTTTTCTTCTGAATAATTTAATATCTGACCTATTTAATTGTTCTTGGTTCAAATTTTTCTTATACATTATTAATTTCAGGAAAATCGAAGAACTTGGTGACTTTGTGATGATGGTTTTGCTTGGATTTTCTGGAGCTGATTTTACAGATTTATATATGTTTTCTTTCTTCTTCTTCTCTTTTTTTCTTTTCACCAAATCTACCTGTTTTGTATGAAATAAAAATGCATTAGTGCAAGCTATCAAAATTCAGCTTTAAAGATCAAACATTAACTCTTGGATGAAGATTATTTTTCTTTTAAGATATTCAAGAATTAAGCTTCTTTAAGATTATTTTTCTTTGACACTACAAGAAAAAAGGGAATTTCTGGCACTTTAAAAAAAATCGCCAGGAAATTACTTTTTTCATGTGGATTTCTTTCATTTTCTAGGAGGGAAAAGAAAGAATTTTCTGATGAATATTTTTTAGTGAACATAGAACTGTCACGAATGTTTGCAATATTGAATATTCTGGTATACAAGTAATGAAGTAAAGTGTTTTCTGACCTTTTTTTTTTTTTAACTATTTCGAAAACACCCATAAATTTTTTGGTACTTCCTTTTGGCATATTGAAAAGAAAAAAAGTTTAATGAGGATTTTTATAGAACTTGGACAGCCAAACATGAAAAAGGTCTCCTTTTTTTGTCGCTTAGTGAATTTTTTTTTGGAGGTTGTGGGTGACCTATTCCCACATAAGTGAATTTATTTTTTTAAAAAATTAAATAATTAATGACTTTCTTATTAATTTGATTTTATCTTTGATTAATTTAATTATTAATATAAATGATATTTTTATATTTATTAAATAATTAAAAAACTATCACTGAAATTTTTGAATATAGAAAAATAAAAATAACTTTTTTAAAAAAAAGAAATTTAATACATGCGGTTTTGAAAAACCGCCTATTAAAACCACTAGTAAAGGCTGTTTTCAACTGTGAAAACCTTGTGCCTTGTACTGTGTCATTAGATCAAATTAAAGCTTCCTGTATTCTAAAATCCAAAATAAAATAGATGGATCAAACTCCTGTAAACCTTTCAATGTCCTTACCATGAAAGTGAACCTATAAATAATATATATTGTATGTAAATACCATTGAAATAGTATATATGGAATAGATCAATTATATTTATTTATAACATAATAAAATTTAATTTGCTATGTAATGCTAATAATTTGACTTCAAGGGTACCTATTTATAAACCCCTGAAAGTTTCATAAATAGCATTAACACTCAACCTTTTATTTTATTGATCACAACAAAGAGAATTCATCAGCAGAAAAGGTTTAATTAGGAGTATAATTTTAATTTCCATGATCGAAAATACTCCAGCGTTTCTTTCAAGCATTTTTTTTCCCTCCCATGACATGCGTACCTTCTTTTATTTTAAATTACTTTAATTAATTTCTCGACGTCGGAAATGGCTTCTTGGTGTTGGTATTGTGGTCAGAAGGAATCTTTTCGTGGGTGGATAATAAGATCAAGGATGGGATAATATTTATAACTGAAAATTAGTATAGAATTCTATTTAGTGGAAATGGAAAAGGGCTTTTATATTATTTTATTTATATCTAGTTAATTCTTTACAGGTATTCAAACAAAAATTATTTTATAGAAGAACGAGCTCTTGTCATAGCATAGAGTGAAGAATATATTCTTCATGTGAGAAAGAAACAACAAGTCAAGCAAGTTTGACCAAGTTTAAAACCCTAACGTCACAGGCTTTGCAAGAGATGGGCCGGAGGGATCTTCTGCAGCTCTTCTTCGAGTCTTCTGTTTTCTGTAAGTGAATTTCCTTTATCCATAATTCTGTTTAAAAATAATTCTCTTTTCCAGATTTCTGATCTCACAAATTAAAAATAAAGAAAGTAATCGTAATCTATTAGATGAATAATCTGTTTTCCAGCAGATTGTAGCTCTTGATCTACAATAATCACAAGTACTTCAGCTCAGACAAGGTCTGTCTATCCTCTTCTGCCTTCTGGAAGTACTTTCTCAAATCAAGTACATCTTCCATATCGATCAGATTTCAGAAGCAATTAAAAGAATAAGTATTCACTTTGTTTTTTATAATGTAATTAGCTTTCCATTTTCTTTTTTCTGAGTAAAAATTTCTTATTCTATTAAAGTGGTGTTGCATTTGATCCTTTGCCTAAATAGAATCTATTTTAGGATTCTTTTTATATAGGACTCAAATCTCTTACATATATATTTCTGTAAAATTATTTTCCATTACATACTATTAAGTGGCTTTTATATTTTGTTGCCTATATATCTTTGATAGCTTAA
>JAWZTD010049990.1:0-10988 GCA_035221335.1 Echites panduratus | reverse complement strand
AATAAATAATTAAGGACATGGGAAGACAAAAATAAATAAAACACTTTATTTATTAATAAGATAATTACATGCTCTAGTTCATACTAATATAATAGAGGAAACAGTGGATCATATTTTCAGCTATCGTGGAATAGCAAGAAGGGTATGGGATCATTATCTTAACATGTTGGGCATTCGAAGATTACCTAACCTAAATCTGCAAGAGTTACTACATTATTGGGCATCATTTGAGATGCTAGGACCTTGGTGATCAATATTCCAACCCTTGTATGTAGAGAGATATGGACGGCTAGATGCAAATTTTTCTATGATGATGTAACATCCTCGACTTGCAGTATTTTTTCAAGAGTAAACCACCATATTTACTCACTCAGGTAGGCTCACAATCTTCCATCATTGGAGGTAATTACAGGTCTTCATCACACAAGAAATGTACCGAAGTTTCGAGTTGTTTATTAGAGGCAACCTACTGAGCATGGGATTATAGTGAATATTAATGGAGCATCTAAAAACAATCTAGGAGAGGTAGGCATTGGAGGAGTCTTTCAAACTACTTATGGAGATTTTCTACAAGGGATTTCAAGGCTTTTGGGAATTAAATCAAATATAGAGGCTGAAGCTCAAGCTTTTCTCTATGGATTGCAATTTTGCTTTAAAATACAATGGCTACAAGTGCAGATTCAATCAGATTCTAAAGTAATAGTTGAGATTATCAAAAGGAAAAGCTCCATACCATGGAAACTTCACAAAGTTATTTGAGAGATCTGCATCATTCTTGCGAAAGCCCATTCAGTGTTTTACATATTTATTGTAAAACTAATCAAGTCGTTGATTTCTTAGTCAATCTTGGTTGCTTTTTGGAAAATGATAGTAATTTTCATGATTTTTCTTCTTTGCCATCTTTTGCTAAGGGGGACTATATAAATTACTCATTATTTGCATTCATTTTCATAATGTTTATCATGTAGGAAGTGGATTTGTTTTTATCTTTTTTAATTATGTAATGTATTTTCATCCAATAAACAAGTAAGGATCTGCAAAACCATCTACCATCAAAGGTAGTATTCTGGAAAAAAAAAGGTCTAATCTACTAATTTTTTTTTTTTTTTTTTGCAGTGAAAGACGTATATATATACTTACATATATATTATATTAAGGAAAAATAGAAGAAAACTAAAGTTGGATTTATTTCTAAAGATTTTGTAGTGAAGATTATGTGGTGCTAGATATTTTTAATTTCTATTTGTATATATATAATATTTGACAATTTTATTAAAAATAAAATTAAATAAATTCATCATTATGCAAATATTTTTGTAAAATTAAAAATTTTTTAAGGGAAAATAGAATTTTTTTTCAATTTTACTAAAACACAATAATAGAATATTCATCAATAAAAAATTATTAATTAAATATAAAATTTGAAGGAAAAAAATTTATTAATTTAAATAAATCAATAATTTTGTGATGGATATTTTTTTTTCAATAATTAAAGATAAATTTGACTGATATGCTATGTTGTAATCTTATTTGTCACCAAATAATTAAAAGTTTTGATGGATATGACCCTTTATTTTCTAAATAAAATAATTAATGGCAATCTAAATCTGTCAAAAACATTTGACAAATAAGTTATGATAGTGAGAAATTAAATAATAAAATAATAAATTCTTGATTTATAGTCTTCCATCAAAAAATATGTTATGAGGTCTAAAATGACGACTCCTTCCTTAAAAAATCTAATAAAATCATGTTATTTTTAACAAATTTTACTATTTATTGATGTAAATTTTCCGTAAAACAAAATGACTAAATTTCTGGGAGTGTAAATATCAACAGCAGACCGACCAACTAACCATATTTTGGCGTATGTATCCCTTCAGCATATTAAATATTATTGTCGCAAATCATCAAACCCACTTGAAATTATTTATGCACTACAGAAGTTTCCAATCTAATCTAATTTTTTAAGCAAATCAGTAACAGTACTTGTTGTCCCTCTTTTGTCTTTCTTAACCAAACTTTTCACATAAAATTAATTATTAATGTATTGATCATTGATAATTTTTTTGCACTGAGATATGAAAATTTTTGTTTCAGTAAGACAAGGAAGTAGCTCAAATCTAGTGAAAAGATTGAAGTGATTGGAAGAGATAGGCTTTTAAAGGGAAA
Organism: Echites panduratus; assembly: GCA_035221335.1. NCBI lineage: Eukaryota > Viridiplantae > Streptophyta > Magnoliopsida > Gentianales > Apocynaceae > Echites > Echites panduratus. The sequence goes on along the minus strand of JAWZTD010049990.1, from coordinate 8,816 downwards.
AAATAGAAAAAATCCCAGGTAATGGTCACAACTCACAAGGATTTCTTATCCAAAAAGGGTAATTTCTAACAATTTCCATTTAAAGAAGAGATTAATATATTTTTAAAAAAATTGTTTCAAAAGTGATAAGAAAGGGAAAAGGCCCTCAAATAATGTGAAACGAGCCCCAGGAACCTATACTCGTCACACACATCTTCAATACTTGCTCCATTTAAAATTATTTGTCAATTAATATCTTTCACGTCCATCAAGACAATTAATATTTTATTTCCTCCTTTTACCAATGTTACCTATAATCAGTCATCTTGTTTTGTCATCGTCACTCTATTCCTTCCCTTGGTTGATAGTAGCATGTGAAAAAGTGAGATTAAAATAAAGAAATTTATTTACATTGTTTTTATTAAATTGCATAAATAACAATCATATATAATAAAATACACTTCTTCAGGGTTTGATTGGATATCTAATTTTTTATCTCTATTCTTTATCCATCAATACGTAAAATATATATATTAATTGGAGATCGTTTTTCATTCAAAAATAAAATTTTTGATCTATTCTCATTTTAGATGGATGATTTAATTTGATTTTAAAAAAAAATTTTCATTTTTAAATGAAAAATGAATTCCAATTTAAAGATATATTTTACGGAATTGGATAAAAACATGTTTTGCATGATTAATCCAATCAAGCCTAAATTATTTGAAACAGAAATAGCAGCAGCAGCTAGCAAGCACATAACTTGCACTCCACCCCACGAGTTCATCTATTTATGGGCCTCCCTCGCTAAAGGACTTGGCATTATCAACATCAAGAAAGAAAATGGATCCAATGCAATTAGTTTTGTTCTTTGCAGTTTCTGCTGTGGCTGTGAGTGGTGTCTATGGTAGCCCAGATCCTATTTACGAAGCAAGCGCTCTGGAAATTCCCTTTAACAGAACCGTCTTTCCGGCGGATTTTGTATTCGGAGCATCCTCAGCATCTTATCAAGTTTGTACAACTGATTTGAGGCAATAATAATAATAATAGTTATAATTTCTTTCTTCTTTTACTCTCAATGATTAATCATTTCTTTCCATATATAGTATGAAGGAGCAGCATTTGAAGGTGGGAAAGGGAAAAGCATATGGGATCATTTCACCCACACGTATCCAGGTAAGTACGTAGTTTATATATATAAAAGATGGTATAAAAATGTTACCAAATATAACATATGAAATACTTCAGTTAAATGTCTAATAATTAAAATTTATAATCAATTATATTTCCTTTTTAAAATAAATAAATAAAATTTAATCAATTATCTTAATTTTAATTTTTCTTTTTTATTTTATTATATAAAAATACATTTAGAAAAAATAAAAGAATTATTTTTTTAGTAATTATTTAATTGTTTACCGTTAACAAGTTAAAAACTTAGTAATATTTTATAACATTATTAAATTTCTTGACAAATGTTTGTAGAGGATCAAAGACAGGAATTACCCCTTTTTTTTTTCTTTTTAAGGTAAGAAGGTATTATGGCACCCTAAATACGAATTAATTTTGATATACTATGTTTGTTTTTATTTGGGAATCCTAAATCATTGCAGAGAAGATAGCAGACAGGAGTACCGGAGATGTAGCCGACGACTTTTATCATTTATACAAGGTATGAATCCGATATTCTGTGCTGTCAGTCCATCAAATCGTAGACGTAATGATAAAAGAAGTGAGTTCACCCAGTAATCATTATCGATTATATCTAAAAAAAATAAGCTTGAGACAAAATAAATCAATAAATATAATATATTTTAATAAGAAAATCTATACTTAAATTTCAATTGATAATGTTTAATTTTTTGTACTAAGTATGATTCGAACTTACATTATCATGTTGAGTTAAGTTGCAAATAAACCACCACGGCCACCTTTTCTATTTATGTCTGTTTATCGGATTTTGAATTTTATGTTATTCATTTTAGTATACCCTTTAAAACCTTAGTATAAACTGTTCTAAACCCTCTTTAAGTTAATCTTATTTTTTAAAAAGTTTTAATACACCTACACACCATTTCCCTATTCCCTTTTATAACCATGATTATTCTTCACTTGCTCACTTGGTATTCGATAACTTGAATTTTTTTAAAAAATAAAATATCTGCTGTATAATTAATTATATTCAATCTTTCACCTGTCTTGTGAAAAATAACTGAATACAATACTCAGTTAGATTACTAGCTAGTGCTATTAATTAGTGAATTCATAATTTTAATTTAATAATTATTTTTTATATAGTAATAATTATTTAATAATCTTCAATAAAAGAATAATCTTTAAAATATATTTTATAAATTAAAAGTATAAAAAGATAAAGATAATTTTAGGGATAGATAATTTTTTTTTTTTTTTTTTTTGAAGACAATTGATGATTATATGAATACAATAATGAACGATGTTGCAAATAAAGCCCCGACAGGATCCCCCGCAAAGCCAGTCCCCCACGTCACCTTCAATTACAAACTTTGAATAGGTAAAATAGATGAGACGTGTGTATTTTAATATTAATATAATTTTTTTATTCATATATAATTCACTTAAATAAAATAAAAACAAAATTGAGGGGGAAAAAACCAAAGCTGGCAATAACGAGAAAAGAAGTTGAAATTTGGTGGGGGCGGGGGTTGGGGGGAAGAAAATAAAAGGAAAGAGAATAAATTAAAAATAAATAATTCTGTATTTTTTTTTTCTCTTTCCTAATTTTTTCTTCTCTTTATTTATAATATAATGAAATATTTATCTCTTTTGGTTGTTCATATAAATACAACGAGGACAGGAGGATGTTAAATTGATGAAGTATTTGGGATTGGGAGCATTCAGATTTTCCATCTCATGGCCCAGAGTCTTGCCCAGTATGATAATTAATTTATTCAAACTTGTATTATTCAATACTCCTCGGGTTATTTTATATTATTCTGTGTCTGTCAAAATGTTGTCCTGTTCAGTATTATTTATTGTTATTTCTGTCTCATTATTTGATTAGATTGAATTAGAAGAATAGTCATACATTATTTATTTTAGAATTTAATTACTAATTTTTTTCCTCGTAAAAACTTTTACAGTTAAATTGTTAATTTTATCTTACAAATCTTTTAAAATTAAAATTAAAATTTTTGTTTAATGCAAAAAAAATTTTGAATTAATGATGTAATCAAAGATTTAATAGACTTCTTTCAAGTCTCAATATGTCAATTTGAAAACTCAATTACAATACTAAATCTTAAAATTCATTCTACATAAAAGAATTCGATAAAAAAAAATTGAAAATCGACCAAAAGTCTTTAGAAATTAATTGCATTCAATTTATTCTTTTAAAATAATTTTTTTAATTTTTTATATATAAAATTTTAAATGAATTGGCTAATTATTTATTTTTTTTATTATAAATTCTGTAAGAACTAGTTTGGTATGAGTGAAAAAAGAAGGTATTAGAGGAGGGGAAGTAAATAAGTAGAATAACAGAGTAAATCTTTCTTTTACATTATTTGGTTGGATGTATATAATGAGGGATGTAAATGAGCACAAGAACCTCCTCCTCCTTTAATTATGTATTTAGTAAAGATTTATGAATCCTTCCCTTATTTCTTTTATAAAAGGTGACTAGGATTGAGAATAGGTTTTAGGGTAAAACAAGAATGGTTGAATAACTTAATGTCTAAAATATAATTGAAAAAGAATCTTGATTTAATAAAAAAGTCTTTAAATATTTTTAAAATAGGTTCAAAAATAAATCCACGTATAACAATTAGACCTTAGATTTTGCGACAATTATGTTCCATTGATTTTGAGTTGATATAAATTTATATAAAACTTTTGAATGTTAGTATTATTTATAAATATGAATGGTGGTTGAAATGAGATACTAAAATCCTTAATTTTCTGAACTGACCACCTTTTAACTCTCAATCAGCTGGGAAGCTAAGTGGAGGAAAAAACAAGGAAGGAATCGACTTCTACAACAATCTCATCAATGAGCTGATAGCCAACGGTACCTTTTCTTGAGTTTGATATATAATTGTACTTTCCTGTTTAAGATTGAACTTCTTATTTTGATTAATTACATGACTTAATTTAAGAAGAAAAGGGTTTGATTTAGTTTATTTTATATATGGCAATGTTAATTTGATTGTAAAATTTTAACTAACTAGGAAATGAGATGCCATTTAAAATAAAATAAAGAGATTAATTAATTCCTGGAGGAGGAGGAGTTACTGATAAAAATATTCATGTATACAGGAATACAACCCTTCATAACAATCTTCCATTGGGATGTTCCCCTGGCACTTGAACAGGAGTATGGAAGTTGGCTAAGCCCCCGTATTCAGTAAGGAAATTACTTAATTGGATCCATCAAAATTAATCGTATTCAACAACAAAAGTAGGTGTGACAAGAATTCTGATGCAGGGAAGATTTCTTAGATTTTGTGGAGCTTTGCTTCCAAGAATTTGGGGATAGAGTAAAGCATTGGATCACCATGAATGAGCCTTATATTTTCATCACTACCGGATACGACGCCGGAGCAAACGCCCCCGGAAGATGCTCTGCTTGGCGGAACTTCAATTGCTCCGCTGGGGATTCGGCAACCGAACCTTACATTGTCGGACATAATCTGCTTGTTGCTCATGCCTCAGCTGTGAAATTATACAAACAAAAGTACCAGGTGATTACTCTGTTACATAGATATTAATGCTACCTATTTCATTTTCTAAACACAGAAACAATTATATTTATAATTGACAAGTAAAAAAGGCAATAGTAAAAAAAATTTAGCAGCAATCACACAATTAATGACCCATGTATCCGATGTTGGTAAAAATACTGCATAACCAATATTATTCAAATTCGGGTAAATAATAAATTAATTGCCTTTAAACCATTTAATTGTCAATCTTGTGAAATATGTATTGAGAATTAATTAAAACAAAAATAATTAGTATTTGTCATTAAATAATTGACTACTATCTATGTTTCAATAATTTTTGAAATAAAATAATATTTCCCCATCTAAAGACCGACATGTCATATTTTAGGCAGAGCAAAAGGGTACGATTGGTATAACCCTAGTGTCTCATTGGATGGTACCATATTCAACCAGCAGGGCAGACAGAAAAGCAGCACAACGAGCACTTGATTTTATGTATGGATGGTGAGTATCATTCTTATTTCCCTTAGGACTAGTTGTTTTGGGCGTTTAAATTTGATTTATATTATAAAATTTTGATTTTTTTTTTCATATTTGTAAAATTCTTAAACAAGTTTTTCTTCTGAAATTAATCAACTGATTACTAATATTTTGAAAGGTTTATACACCCTATAATATATGGAGATTATCCTCTTACCATGCAAAGACTTGTTGGAAAACGTTTGCCAAAGTTCACTGCGGAGGAATCCAATTTAGTGAAGGGTTCATTTGACTTTCTTGGTCTCAACTATTACACGTCAAACTTCGCTGCGGCTGCTCGTTTTGCCAATGGAAACAACATCAGCAGTACAACAGATAGTCAAGTCAATCTTACCAGTATGAAATTAATTTTAATCATATTGCAACTTTAATTTTTGAATTTGAGTTAACACTAATTAAGTACTCTTAATTACAAATTCACGCACTGTTCTTCCCTTTTGCAGCATTCAGAAATGGTGTTCCAATTGGTGATCCTGTAAGTTCCTAATGTATCCGTAAAATCAGAATATTTAGATTAAGTTGAGCATCGTAATGTGGTAATCGTAACTCATCACATGGAAAGTTTCCATGTGAATACACATAGGAACACCGATGCTCTCCATATATTGCTTTTTGTGTTCATCATACTTATTCATGTATATAACGTACGTTAATGAATTATTGCAGACGGGAGTTAGTACCTTCTTTGTTTATCCCAAAGGACTTCGTGACCTTCTGCTTTACACCAAGGACAAATTCAACAATCCACCAATGTATATCACGGAGAATGGTAAAATTTGTGGAAAGAAAGAAAAAAGAAAAAATATATCACACTGATCCTTAATAAGTAATTCAAGAACATTATTCAAGTAATATTATCTCGTCTTCAACTGATTTCTACTTTTACTATGTGCAGGGTATGGTGATTACAATAACGAGACGGCAAGTGAAGGAGTAAAGGATCCCGAGAGGCTTGCTTTTTATCATGGCCATATTAGAGCTGTTCACCAAGTCATTAAGTGAGGCTCTCTCTACTACCCTTTCTTTGCAGGCTGAAAAAAAAAATTGAACACAAGCTTAATTAACTCTCTTTGAGAAACAATTTATCTGAACTTCATAGAAACATATGAGATGGGAATGACTCCTTTAAAGATGGGATATTATTACTCCATTAATTCTTTACAATGGTACTATAATCCACCATGCATTATAATTAATCAATCACTCAGTCTTACAATTCATGTTGTGCAGGATGGGTGGCAATGTGAAGGGTTTCTTTGCATGGTCATTTCTTGACACTTTCGAGTGGAACTCGGGCTTCACCTTGAGGTTTGGTTTGACCTTTGTGGATTACAAGGATAAACTCAAAAGATACGCCAAGAGTTCAGCCTTATGGTACAAGAAATTTCTCCTCAAGTAGGCTGGAACAACATGTAGCCAGCCCTCTCTTCCTCTAGCTAAATAAGAAGAGAGAATATTGCTGCTTCTCATGTGGCTTGTTTATTATAAAATATTGAATAAATGTAACAGTTATTCCGGACATATTTGATCTTAGATTCTACTTCTTAAATGTGCGTGGAATTGTTGTAAGCCATACTCTGATTGTGCAACCTAATCTAAATTGGAACGTTTTGTAAGAATGCCAAAATGACCCAACACATCGACAAATGTCCCCACCTAAGCCGTATTGTTCCAAAATGAGCCCAACCGCCAGCATGAGTTACATTTTTCAGATTCTTCCTTCAGTCAAGTCAAACCGGAAACCCGCTTTGTCTTAAGGCATGACCTAGTCTAATCTTACCAGTCCGGTAAAATTATAATTGACGTACGTTTAAAGTATCTGGATCCTGGATCACCTTCTCAAATCAATGGCCTGCAAGCATAAAAATGTGAGTGGACCAGAGAAGGTAGAATATGCTTGGGGAATACTTCCAATGCTTAAATTCGTAATTTGGCCAGGGCACGGCCGAGCAGTGCACGGAGAACTAGAGATGAACTATATTACATGTCAGATCCCTCTTCTTGGTATTAATCTCGACGATTCCTCCTTTTCTTAGCACACGTTGAAGCTATTATTGCGAATCCATTTGCTGGTCCTAATCTTCTTCTAAGCCTTGAAGTTATTGTGCCTGTTTTACGTATATAACTCAACTCACTAGGATCTGGGCCTTTGGGTAAGATGCCTCCCAGGCTTCTTAATGGACCTCTTGGCCTTCTCGATGAGTCAATCTAATGGGCCCAGAGGCTTACCATCATTCCTTTTTAGGCTTCACCTTCACTCATTGCAATTTCAAGAAGTGGAGAACATATGGTGCCTTTCATTCTGCTCCCCTATTATGAAAGGGAATTTAGTCGTTTTTCTTTCACTTTCCTTCCCTTACATTTTGTACCATCAAGTGCACCTCAAAGTTGACGATGCACAGTAACTCAGTTGATGATTCGAGGTGTTTGGGAGATAAATGAAATAAATATATCATTGGCTGTAAAATAAAATATAGAGAGTATTTCTTGAAAATATTCCAACTATCTGTTAAAAATTAGTGCATCTTACTTAATATTATTTACTATTTTATTTTGGTTATTGTTAGTTTTACTTAGTAAGACTTAGTCATTATTTCTATTCCTATTGTTTAGGATTGGATAAGTAGTTGAGTTGTTTCAGGAGAAGGTTGTTTAGCTTATTTCTTGAAGAAGTCTGTTAAGTTTTAGCTTATAAATAAGCACAGATAAATGTTATTCAGATATCAATCAAAAAATAAAAGCTTTATCTCCAAATTAGTTTCTTCTGTATATTTTCTCTTCATTTGTTTTATGGTATCAGAGCCTCGGCTCTATACTTTTACAGTTTTTCTTTGTTCTATTAGCTGAACAATATTGTTGGAATGATTCAAAGCTGTGGAGCAATATGGAGTTATCGAATGGAGGAAACAATTCAACCTCAGGGGTTGAAAAGCTTGCAGGGAACAACTACAAATATTGGAGGATGTGTATGGAGGCATATCTTCAAGGGCAAGACCTGTGGGACTTAGTCACAGGTGCTGATGTTGTTCCTGTTGATACTCCAGAAAATGCTGAACCAAGGAGAAAGTGGAAGATCAAGTGTGGAAAAGCTCTCTTTGCTTTGAGAACTTCAATTAGCAAAGAGTTCATTGATCATGTCCGTGATGTAAGTTCACCACGAGATGTTTGGGAGACACTTGAGAGATTGTTTTCCAAGAAGAATACGGCAAGGCTACAACTCTTGGAAAATGAGTTGGCAACCTTAACACAAGAAGGTATGTCTATTTCTGAATATTTCTTGAGAGTTAAAAGCATTTGTGCTGAAATTTCAGAATTAGATATGGATGAGAAGATCAGTGAAGCAAGGTTACGACGATTTCTCATTCGGGGATTGAAAAACTAGTACAATCCTTTTGTTACTTCTGTTCAAGGATGGGCAAAGCAACCTTCAGTTGAAGAACTAGAAAGCTTGCTTTCTAACCAGGAGGCCTTAGCAAGACAAATGGCAAAGAATTCTAATCCAGAGGAGGTTCTTTTCTCAAAAGGAAAAGCTACCAGTGATGGTTCTCCAAGCAAAAGCACTGTGAAGTGCTACAGGTGTGGTAAAATGGGGCA
>JAWZTD010049980.1:0-10990 GCA_035221335.1 Echites panduratus | reverse complement strand
AGTCATTGGTTGATGTTGCAAGCCAACATAGGTCAATGAACTAACCATAATCTTAGATGAAATCTTGGGTAAGTTTTAATGTGATTTGTGTAATGTTGATGAAGATGGTTTCCTTTGCATGAATTCACATCAGATTTGATGCTAGAACAGGGGCATCAACTAAATTTTCCTCCGGAAGAGTTTGAGGAGGTTCTTCCGGGATTATTTCTTTTAAAACCCTTAATTCCCCGTTCAAAGTGTAATTACTCTGATTAAGAGTATTCTGAATTGGAAAAGTTATCTATGTCTTGTGATCAAGATTTCTTTAAGAGGATAACTGATTTCCTTGAAATTATGAGTAGTTTCCTAATTGGAATCGATTAGGATCCCTTGTAATCTGAGTTGATTGTGGGAAGTGTATCTCTTCTTGTAATGATCTTTTTAAGAAGTTTCCTTGTTAGAGTATGTCGTGTTTCTTTAATGAGTCTAGGTAATCATTAATGGCACATCTTGTGACCTCTATGAGTCATGTAGACCTCATTAGAGACCTTCATAGTGGTCTAAGTGACCTTGGTGGTGGTCTAGTGACCTCGTCGACCTTCATCTCTGTCATAATTCCAGACCTGGTAGTCGTGGAGTGATCGTGATTGATTTTATATTTAATCAATTCTTCATAATTAATCTTTGGTACATCTATTGTGCTTAATTGGATTATATTAGACAAGATCTATTTATTTGGATCTTAATAGATTGTAATTGGATTTCGTAATAATTCTTGGATTTTACACGGTTTTTGTATTTGGGCCTATCTTGAGCTATAGATGTCTAAATATTATAAACTATATCTTGTTGGAAAGCTAAGAGATAGATCTACAATTCCTGTGCAAAGATCAAGGCCAAATTCTGATAGTAGATCTACTAAAATTGGCTGACCGGTCAAAACCATGTCATTGCCGTCCAAAATGGGTAAAGTTGCATATTTTGATTGTAATGTGGGCTACCAAAGTCGGAATGGACTAAAACAAATTGAAGTGGAAAGCTTAAACAAATCGAAGTCAAAATCGGAAGCTTTGAAGTTGTTTTGTCCAGTCCAATATGGAGGCTGATCCAGTCAAATTTTGCAGCATAAATTTAATTATCTTTCTCTTTGGGAGGAATCCCAATCAAGAGCGCAGTAGGGAGTTCAAACGGAGTTTTCCTCTGTTCATAGGGAGTGTTTTTCTTATTTTTCCAAAATTATTACTTGTCTTCATTTCTCTACAATTATGCAAGGCTAGGATCAAGACTAGTCCAAGGATTTGAAGAATTCCGGTTTGGTTTTGAGAACTTGATTTAATATTTGAATTGATTTAATTGTCTTTCTCTTCTTGATTATATCGTTTTACATGAATGGAGATCTTTGTTTATGTATTGTCAATTTAATTGAGTTGTAATTGGTTATATGAGATCTTTTATGATCAATTGCATGTTTGATAGAGAACAAATTGTAGATCTGTGATTTGGATTAATATCTTCTGGTTTTTAAACTAGTTTTCATTGATAAATTGTGAGCTTGAGGATTTGTTAATTGTTGATTAGTTGAATTCTAGGTAATCATCTAGTAGAGAATTAATTAGTGCGAGATCTCAGCTAATCAGGTTAATCAGATATTTAAGTTCAATTTTATCTTGAGTGTTCAATGAGAAACTAAACGTAATTTGGATAGTTTTTAGACTGCTAGCTTTATAAATTTATTTTTCTTAATTTTGAATTTTTATTCTCTTAAATTTCTGCAAATTGAAACCCCCCAAATCTATTATACACTTAATCCGTTGAATACACAATTTTAGTCCTTGAGAGAAATTATTTGGGTTGTTGCTATTCCTACAAATTTTTAACTGAATTGATTTCTATTTGAGTTGAGTTCGACTGCCTCACATCAAATTTGGAGCCGTTGTCGGGGATTAGAAGGTGTATTTTCTGTAAATTTACTGACTGTTTTCTTTTCTATTTTTATTGTTTCTCTCATAGGATTTCAAGAAAAATTTGGGCAATTTTCTGTTCAAAAGTTTTTGTCTTGGATCAGGCTAATTTTTGGTAATTTGAAGACAACCGTGTTTCCAACAAAACTCACAACTAGTCTGTGAGCACCATCCAGGTTTGGCCGAATTCCATTGTTAAGACCACTTTTTCAATTTTTAAAGATTTTTGTTTCTTGTTTAGGTCTTATTTTTGTGTAATTTTGATTCTGATTTAGTCCAGTGATTTTTTAAAAAATCACTTGATAGTTTTTTTTTACTTATTTTTATTGTGGCTTTTCGATTTTGTATTTGTGTCTTGTTTTGTGTCAGAAGTTGTGCTTGAACATGTGTTACCGTTTGATGAGTACAAGGTCTTTTGGTAATCCAGTATTTGAATTTGATCTTGAGATTGAAAGAACTTTGAGTTCATTACGTAGAGCTAGTATGATTAGTGCTAAAATTGAAAGTGGTATTGGTACAAATATTGATAGTGAAATAAATCCTATTGTACCCATGGCTAATAATAGGCAGAATATGAGTTAACTTCCTTGATGAGGCAATTGGCAATAAAACAATCCGTACAAGGAGCTGCTATGTTGTGTGGCATTTGTTCATGTTCCACTCATCCCACGGATGCATGCCCAACACTCCAAGATGAGAGTTCTTCATTTCAAGATCAAGGTGTTACCGCGGCAAGTGTTTTTCCTAGTAAACCACAATTTTAGCAGCAACAAAGGTATAACCCATTCTCAGACACTTATAACCCTGGCTGGAGAGATCATCCAAATCTAAGGTACGGGAATGTAGTGCCACAGCAAAATCAGCAGCGGCACTTTCGTCAACCTTTCCAGCAACTTTTGAGACAACAACAACAGTTTCAAGAGAGACCCAATAGACCTCCCTTCAAACAACAAGGGCCTATGGCTGTAAAATCTGAGTCTTTATTGGAAGATTTAGTTAAACAAATGACTACAAATAGCTTGCAATTTCAACAGAGAACGGAAGCTTCAATTCAAAATTTAGAAACTCAACTTGAACAATTAGCTTCTTCTCTAAGGCTATTGCAAAATCAAGGATCTGGCCAACTTCCTTCCCAAACCATTCCTAATCCAAAAGGGAATGTGAGTGTCATTATTTAGAGATTCGGAAGGGTTATGGAGGAAGATTAAAAAACAAAAGTGCAAAGGAGACGAAGCAGAGAAGTTTGAGAGTCACAGCCAACTGTAGCTCTTAAATTTCCTCAAAGAGTTACTTAAAAGAAAAAAGTTGGAGATTCTGATAAAGATAAGGAGCTTTTTGATACTTTCAGAAAGGTTAAAGTGAACATTCCACTGCTAGATGCAATCAAGCAGATTCCAAAATATGCAAAGTTTTTGAAAGAGTTGTGCACACATAAGAAAAGGTTGAAAGGCAATGAAAGAATTGACATGGGGAAAAATGTTTCTGCCTTTATTCAACCTATACGACAAAAGTGCAAGGATCCAGGGATTTTTACTATTCCATACATTTTAGGAGATTGTAAATTTGAAGATGCCATGATAAACTTAGGTGCTTCAATTAATGTTATGCCTATGTCTATTTTTAAATCTCTTGAATTGAGTCTTTTGCAGGCTACAAGTGTTGTTATCCAGCTAGCAAACAGAAGCAATGCTTACCCAGCTGGTTTGATAGAAGATGTGTTGGTGCGATTTAATGAGTTAATATTTCCTGCAGATTTCTATATTCATGAGATGGAGGGAGAATCTTCATATAGCAAGGCTCCTTTGATTCTTGGGAGACCATTTCTGAAAACAGCTCGTACCAAAATTGATGTTTACACTGGACTGCTTTCCATGGAGTTCAGTGATTCTGTTGTTAAATTTAATATTTTTGATGCTACGAAACATCCCATTGAAGAGCATTCTGTTTTTTTGTGTTGATTTGATTAGTGATTTGGTTAATGATTTGCATACTGAACTTTGTGATGAATTCCCTGAGTTTGTTGATTTTGAGGATTCTTTAAGCTGCAATTTATGCATTGGTTCTAATGAATTATGTTTTACATGTACTGAAATTTCTAATTTTTTAAGACATAAGCAACCTAATTCTAATGTAGATGTTGTTCTTGACAGTGTCTCAGATTGTTTTTCTAATAGTGATAAAAATTGTGTTCCTAATTGTGTTTCAAGTTTTGTTACAGATTATGCTGATCAGTATGCAGAGGTTCTAGTAGCAAGTGTAGAGGAAGATAAACTTACTAGACAGTTACCTTCAGTGATGCAGCCACCAAAGTTGGAATTAAAGCCAATACATGATCATTTGAAGTATGCATACTTGGTGGATAATAAGCAACTTGCAATCATTATTGCAAAGAATCTCCTTGTTGATCAAGAAAAGAGATTGTTAGAAGTCCTGAAAGAAAATATTAAGCAACAGGATGGACACTTGCAGACATTCCCGGCATTAACCCTTCCATTTGCATGCATAGAATCCTACTCGAGGAAGGAGCTAAACCACTTATGTAGCCCCAATGGAGATTGAATCCGAATTAGGAGGGCAGTAGGGAGTTCTAAGGGAGATTTCCTCAGTTCATAATGAGTGTTTTTCTTATTTTTCCAAAATAATTACTTGTCTTCATTTCTCTACAATTATGCAAGGCTCCGATCAAGACTAATCCAAGGATTAGAAGAATTCCTTTTTGGTTTTGAAAACTTGATTTAATATTTAAATAGATTTAATTATATTTCTCTTCTTGATTATATCGTTTTACATGAATGGAAATCTTTATTTATGTATTTTCGATTTAATTGAGTTGTAATTGGTTATAGGAGATCTTTTATGATCGATTGCATGCTTAATTAACTAGTTTTCATTGATAAATTGCATAATTGTGGATTTGTTAATTGTTGATTAGCTGAATTCTAGGTGATCGTCTAGTAGAGAATTGATTAGTGCGAGATCTCAGCTAATCAAGTTAATCAGATAATTAAGTTCAATTTTATTTTGAGTGTTCAATGAGAAACTAAACGGAATCTGGATAGTTCTTAGACTGATAGTTTTATAAATTTATTTTATTAATTTTGAATTTTTATTCTCTTAAATTTCTGCAAATTGAAACCCCTCAAATCTACTGTACACTTAATCTGTTAAATACACTATTTTAATCCTTGAGAGAAACGACTTGGGTTGTTGCTATTACTACAAATTTGTAACTGAATTGATTTCTATTTGAGTAGGGCTCGACAGCCTTACACCTTGGAGCTTAGTAAGATGAACAAAGGTTGTGGATTGACTTTTAAGGCCTTCATGAGGTGTATTATTGTATGTTTATAGACCTTTATAGGTCTGGACCCCAAGAACAATTTGGGTCGGATCTTTACTCGTTGGGTCGGGTTGTAGGGTATTCAAATTGGGTCTTTCGAGTTATACCCATTTGCCCATCAACTCTCTTTTTCAGCTTTTTCGAGTGACTGACTTGATCGTTGAAGTTATCAAAAAGGGCGACAACCCATTCCGATGATCTGATTCCTGTCTAGTTATTCTTGTAGGGGCCATAGCAATGGGGTGACCAAGAGGTCCATTTCAACCCCAAGAAAAAATACATTATTAGTTAATTATTTGATTGGGTAACCGTTGTCATATCACAAAGGAAAAGAAAGAAATCAAAATTTTAAAAAACATAAACAAAGGAAAAGCGGTCATTTTAATCCAAAATCTTTGGCTGTGCTGTGTGACTATCTTTCTAAAGATTCACATGCACTGCAGCTGACGAGGGCCACAAGTGCTAATAAGAAAAGAAATTAGATTCTTCTTTCCTTCACATCACATGTTTTGCTGGATAATGAAACGTCCACCTAGAGAGAGAGAGATAGAGTAATATAGTTATACCAATTCAATGCATAAAATAAAATCCTATATTTTGGACCTAATGCTCTTTTCCCTGACCTCTCTTCTCAGTTAAGGTAATTCTTACTGCTCTTTGGAGATATTTTTTTCATTTTCCATCTCTCTTTTTTCGAAACATGCTAAAAATTGCTTATGAAGGCCCTAATACTCTCTTTGTGGTATGGCGACAAAGATTCTTGATTGTGGGCCTGTCACTCCATTTTTCTCTTGCTGGTTGTGCTCCATTTTGGGTTTATGATAAGCTGATTCTTGAATTGTCATTTGTGCCACATTAGCTTTTTCAATTTATTATTTTTTAAAGAAAAAATTTGTTGCTTTACATGTACTCTCTCTGTCACTATTTATAAATCATTTGGACTAATCTTGCTACAAAATATAAGTCATTGTTGTTAATTTACTATGTTGATGGCAAAAGAGCATGACAAGAAAGATCTAATTCAAATACTTGACTTCCTAATCCAAGAACTGGGAATCCGACCCAATTGGTAATGGATCAAGACCTCGTAAGTGTATAAACAAAAGTCAACAAGAGTCAAATTCATGTCCACAACCTACAAACTAAGGCCTACTACCTATCAATTAAGGGTAGCAACCTCTTGGTCACGGCTTACAGGTCATGACTCTCATTGGAGGTTCATGGTCGCTAGAGAGCTTCTAAGAGCTCTCAGTTTACAGCTTGAAGGCCAGAATAAGGTTGTTACAACTTCCCACATAAATGTGTATAAACATAACACTTTATAACAAGGAACCTAAATAAAATCAAGAAGGAGATTGGAGGGATATTCTCTAACAATCATGCTTGATAACACGAGATTGAGATCAATTCAATTAAGGTAACTACACCTAAAAATTTTATTCACTCTCTTTTTTAAACACATGAATCACACTCAATTAGACAATCTCTCAATTGAACTCAATTCAATTCTATTCTCTCTATGGATGAATTACTGACTTGGGCATCGGAGTTACCCTCAAGACAATAATCACTCTGGTGATCATTCATCTTTTTGGTTGTTCTTGCTAGTGCGTGGCAATTAGGGTGACCCGGAGATCAAATTGAGCTCCATCACTTCTGGGCCCACCTGTGAGGAGAACACTTGCCTGAATTCTCTTCCCAATTGTTATAAATATATTTATTATGGCATAGGAACAATCGGCATGACATGAACGACCACGCAAAACTGATCTATGCATCGAAGAAACAATTCAAGAAGTTCCTTCAGAGGGTGCACAAGATCAAAACAATGCATGAATAGCCATTTCAACATTAGCACAAATCCCAAAACCTACATGTTTAGGACCTTCCAGGATATTTGTTGAAATGGATCATGGAATACATACTTTTGAGAATCCGACAACAAGGAATCCTCAGGTCCCAGACTGATCTTAGGGAAGTCATGTTACGATTCCAAGTTATCTACTTGAAAGGATGGTAGCAACACTAGAAAATCTCTTAGGAAGAAGAGGTTTTGTCTCAACTAGGAGTCCAACACCCTCTCGTCAAGAAGGTCAAAGACATTTTAAATGCCTGGAACATAGAGGTGGAAGAGGTGAAAGATAATCTACATCACATAGGTCAAGAGAAGTCTGACACCCTTGTGGAAGGACTCGAGATAATGTAGAACAATGACAAGAGGTACCAAACAGAACAACTCCTAGTAATCAATTATCAAAATGCAAGAAGAAACCCACTGCCTGAAAATCTCAAAGATACTCTAAGAAATGGATGAGAGTATGATCTTCAAGATAAACTGAACAGAGCAGCAATCTCCAAGACATAACACCAAATAGAGGAACAGAACAGTCAAGTAGGTAGAGACCTTTGAAGGTCTAGCCTAATTGAACAAACAACTAGTAAAGATCTGGGAGTAAGTTTTACACCTACAAAAAAAAACGGCACCATTTATCAATCTCGATGAAGTGGAAGGACTGGAACCACAAAGTGGAGTTAACCTCGCTAAGCAATCATCCTTTGTAGATAGCATTAGGCTCAAAAAGATGTGTCCAGGTTTTAAACCTCCATCGGTCGCTACAAAGTATGATGGAATAATGGAGCCACGCTTCATATAGACAAGTACGTGTATTATATGGAAATGTTTGAGTTTCTAGAGCATCTCAATTGTAGAGCTTTTTGCTTTACTTTAACCAAGAAGGCCCAATCATGTTTCAAGGGAGTCCTAACAACAAGTATCTTAAGTTGGAATCATCTCAAGGAGCAGTTCTTAAAGAACTACCAGAGTAGAAAAAGATGTGAAAAAGATATCAACCACCTTTTTACCATCAAACAGAAGGTCGGTGAAAGTACAAGGAGTTATTACAACTACTTCAATAATAAGGTTGTAGAAATAGAGTAGAAAAATTATGCCATATACTTCTCGACATTTAAGCAAGAATTGCTAGGGGGTACATAGCCCTGCAATTGGCAGAGGAAGAACTTACCATTGTAAGACAACTACAAACTCTCTTGGAAAGGCTAATAAAGGTAGATTAGACAGTAATCTAGAAGAAAATAAATGGCTTTTACATTACTTGTGGCCTAAGGAGTTCGTCATCCATACAAATCATAAGTTTTTAAAGCATCTCAAAGGCTAACAAAATTTGAGCAAGAGACATGATAAATGGGTGGAATTCATAGGGACGTTTCCCTATGTTCTCAAATACAAGCAAGATAAAGAAAATATGGTAGTCAATGCACTCCCTAGAAGGTACACTTTGCTTTCAACTCTTGAGGCTAAATTGCTTGCTTTTGAGTTTGTAGAGGAGTTGTATATGGATGATGAAGGCTTTAAGAAATGGTTTGTTGCTTGTGAGAAGAATCCTTGTGACAATTTCTATTTGCATGATGGATACTTATTTAGAGAGGATAAGTTAAGTATTCCTAATTGTTCCTTGAGAAAATTGCTTGTTGTTGAAAGTCATGGTGGGGAACCTATAGGACATTTTGGAATAACAGAAACTTTGGCTATTTTGAAAGAACATTTTTATTGCCCACATATGAAAAAGGATATGGATAGAGTTTGTGAAACATGCATTGTGTGTAAAAGGGCTAAATCAAATCTCAAACCATATGGTTTTTACATGCCTTTACTTATTCCTATAGCTCCTTGTGAAGATGTTTCAAAGGATTTTGTGCTTGAATTGCCAAAAACTAGAATTGGTAAAGATTCCATTCTTGTGGTAGTTGACAGATTTTCAAAAATAGCACATTTCATTACATGTTCAAAAATTGATGATGCATCTCATGTTGCAAATTTGTTTTCCAAAGAGGTGGTAAGACTTCATGGCATTCCAAAAACCATTGTGAGTGATAGAGATACTAAGCTTTTGAGTCTCTTTTGGAGGGTGCTATGGGGAAAGTTGGGAACTAAATTGCTGTTTTCCACTACTTGCCATCCTCAAACCGATGGGCAAACGAAGGCAATCCATAAGACATTGGGGACTATGTTAAGAGCCATAATAACAAGGAATTTGAAATCATGGGAAGATTGTCTACCATTTGTAGAATTTGCATATAATATATGTGTATATTCTTCCACACATTTCTCTCCTTCTGAATTGGTTTATGGATTTAATCCTTTGATTCCTCTTGATCTAACTCTTTTACCTTTGATCAACATTCATAGTCTAGATGGTGCAAAGAATACTGATTTGGTTAAGCAACTTCATGCAAAAGCAACAGATAATATCCAATTGCAAAACCAAAGACATGCACAACAACATAACAAAGGAAGGAGGAAGGTGGAATTTGAAGTTGGAGATTGGGTGTGGATACATTTGAGAAAGGAACGTTTTCCACATGCTCGGAAGTCAAAGCTCGAACCAAGGGGTGATAGTCTGTTTCAAGACATTGAGAAGATAAATGACAATGTCTACAAAGTGGACTTGCAAGGTCAGTATAATGTTACTCCTACTTTCAATGTAAGTGATTTATCTCCTTTTGAGGTAGATGAAGAAGATTCGAGGACAAATAGTCTTGAACTATAAGGGGATGATGGAAACCTACTTCCTTTATTGCCATAAGGACCAATCACAAGATCAAAGGCATCAAAGATGAGGAAACCATTCATTTCATTCATGCAAAGAAAGTAGTGATTACTTGATTTGGAAGCCATCTTTGAAAATACTAAGTTTGATGAAAATCAAGATAAATTGAAGATATGGAATATATCAACAATGAATGAGATTGAAAGCTTCACTTCAAGCCAAGAAATCATCCAAGATGTTGAGGGATCAAAGCTACACGAAAGGATGATAAAAGGAGGATAAAATGATGGAAAATCATAGGGAAGAAGGGCCCATCAAGTGGCAAGCACAAAACATCCTGCAACGGATCACTTCGAACAAGAATCACTGTCATTTCAATAGCTAGCTAATGTTGTGTCCTGTTCATTGCTTGGCGCCGGACAGGACAAGTTGAGAAGCATCTGGCACCGGATCAACCTTGCCTGGCTTCATGTAATGAGATAGATCCGGAATCCACAAAGAAAAATAGATCTAAAACCCAATTCTTTTAAAAAAATTTCACACAAGAGAGAAATGATACCTTTGGATTGAAGATTGTAAACTGATCTTCACTTGCTTTGTGCTTCAATAGCAATCCACAATACTTAAGATCTTACAATCTATTTCCTAAGATCAAAGTTTTCTTGGGTAAACAAAACTAGGAATGGAGAAGAAGAAATATTATCTTTTGAGAGAGGAGGCTAGGGTTTCTTAGACCAAGTGCTAGAATAACCCTAATTGCTAGTTATAATAGGATATATATATATAAATATCCTATAATAACCTAATTAGGGTATTAGCTACTATGATTCAAGATTAATCCATTGTAAGAAACCTATTTATTTATTTTTAGTCCAAGTCTAAATATAATTAATCTTATGGACCAAAGTCCAAATTAATTATCAGACCAATAAAGATAAATACTCTTAACTTATTTTATTTAGGCCCAACTATAATTAATCTTATGTACATAAGTCCAAATTAATTATAAGACCAAATAAAATAAATCATTTAATTTTATTCAAACTTAAATAATTAATTTCGATTTTTATATAATCCTTAATTAATTAATTATAGCTACTTAGAACAAAATTAATTCTTCTTCAATTCCTATTTTAGAATGA
>JAWZTD010049948.1:0-10993 GCA_035221335.1 Echites panduratus | reverse complement strand
GATCTTCATTTCGGCACTTCACCAAAGAAAATTCTGTTTTTCATTCAAAATGGATTAGGGTAATTACATTATAATATTCTATTTATACACATGAGTTACTTAAAAGTAATAAGAAGTAAAATACTTAAAAATAAATGGTCAAATAAACACTCATAACATTGTGACCAAAAATTTTGCAATTTGGTCATGTGTGACATGGTGCAAGCTCATGTTCTTCATGGCTGTACAAGGTCCATTTCCAGCCTTCCAAATTGATTTATAAGCTCCTTATTCTCTCTTAAACTTCATCAAAATCTTGAGTTTTAATCACATTAAATGGTTTGCTTGAAACCACTTCATCTTGGAGTGTTTTTCTTTGGAGAATGGCCTCAAAATCAATTAATTCTTCTCTTCCTTGAATGAAGATCATCAATGCTTGTCTTAACTTTGAAGCACTTGATCTTGTGATAGGTCCACTTGGTATTTTTGGACATGGGTCATCATCATTCCCCCCCTCCTCAAAAGATTTATCTTGAAATATAACCTTTATCTTGGTAAGCATATTTCCAAGTTGTTTCAATCAAAACTCCTTGGTCCTATCACTTGGTCGATTGAGTGAGTTAGTAGCTTCATCTATTTTTAGAGGTTTACCTACAGTAGAGGCAAGGGAGAAAAGGATGAGCTTATTGAAAAGATGGATTGGGAGTGCCGGGAAAGAGATCCAAGAAGGAATGATCGTTGGTTCTTCATCTACTCGGAAATCAGTGGTCCATTTGAAAATTCGCATTGGGACTCCTCTAAGGTTCGAAAGTCCCTTCATCTATAGGAGAACAAAATCTTCTTCTATCTGGAGTCGAATTAGAATGAGGCGTGAGTCAATCCAGCTAAGATTATAGTCTCCTTTGAGGCCAATTTTCTGAAAATCGTTTTTGATGATAGCCATTGTGGGCTTGCCATGTGAGAATTTTCCCACTAGTGTATGATTGAATGGTGTTGCAAGGGCATCAACTTCTACTTGGGACAAAATCAGGGCTGGTTCTCCTTTATGGTTGCTGAGGGTCTTGAGTGAAATGTGGTGGGAAGAGGAATGGGAGGGAGAAAAGGAGGAGGCATAGACTTGGTTGTTCTGATCGTGGAGCTGGAAGAGTTGGAGCTTCCGACGGAGAATCCATCTTCATTTTGGTTTCCAACTAGGGCAGTGAGAGAGGATTAATCTCTACTTGGCATGTTTTTGGAATTTCATGACCATAAGGACTTTGCTTTGTGCCATGAATAGAGATAAGTCGAGAATTAGGAAACATTTCATATCTTTTAGAAAGCATAATGTTGTCCATCTTGTTGAATTCGTGAGCTCTAGCATATGTGAAGGTTATTTTCTTAATCATTTCAGGCATATGTATGATGTCTTCGATGGAGAGCATGTGTTTGTTTTGGAAACGAAGTGTTTTTTGTGCATGTTAGAATCAAGCTACAGAAACATTAAATCAAATTTAATAAAATCACAATCATATCACACTCATCGTATTTGTAACTGTTTCCTATGCCTAGAGATTAGGATATGATAAATTCCTTTTTGAGCCTCTAGATAGTCCACAAGAATCTCCACTAACAATGATTCTTGATTGTATCCCTACACAACAAAGAAAAACAACGATTGTTTTCTGTAATGTTTGTTAAGTCTATTAAGGCAAGGCTTTCACACAGGGATATTTATAAGCCCAAGACCTAGCCCTAATGGATGAATCCATTATTGGGCCTTTTCTTATTCTTATTATAAAAAAGGTCAAGACTAGTCTTTTTTAATGATTAATTAATTAACTAATTCATTCATTCATTGAAGTCCATAGACCAATCACTTAATTTCGGTTTCAAAGTATACTAGTACTCTTTTACAATTATGGTAAAAAGCTCAATATCATTGTAAACTTTGATTCTATTGTGTGTGACTTTCTAGGTTCATTATTTACTTGCAATACAAATTAACGTTAACTATATAATATTAATTAGACAATTCTAACTTGAATATTCTCCCCAAGTATATTCAAGCTTCCATAAGTCATGAGTGACGTCTAGTAACATATCATGACTATCTAATAAATAGTGAAGGATCAATTTCTTGTCAGTAGAATCACATTGTTATTGTCGTGCATTTAACCTCTAAATTTATGTTCTTATTAAGTAATCTTCATTGCTTAATCATATGTCTAATTCTATTTAATCATTTGACTATTCGAGAAACATTTTCTCTATAACTATATTGGCCAAGAACTTTCTAGTCAAGATAAATAGAATACATATTACATATTGTACTTCACTAATTTAATTATAAAGTAATGAATCATGTCACTTACTAATGCATAACTTCATAATTAAATATTAGAAATTATATAGTACCTTGACACTTAACAGAATAAGTGTAGTAAATTCCAAATACTCAAATATAAGTCTCATGTATAGTATTTCTGGTTTAGGGAATATATGTACAATTACAATCAATTAATGAATGACATTATATCATTAATTAATATGTCACATGTTCAAGTCATTTGTTTCAACAAATACTTCTTATGTTTATTTTTAAATGGAATGTGATTCTCCATTTTCTAATATATTTATATCTCCATACTAATCATAGAAAATAAACACAAGCTGATCTTAAATAATTATTCTTGGCCAAAGAATAATTCAACAATCAGGAACATCTATTTAAATTATTCATACAAAGAGATAATATTACATTAATTCTTACTCATAAGAATAATATCTCTTAATAAACAATTAAGAACATGGGTAGACAATAAATAAATAAAACACTTTATTTATTAATAAGATAATTATATGCTCTAGGGCATACTAATATAACAATCTCCCACTTTCACTAGAGCCATTTATTTTCTAATCATATCTAAATGATGATTTAACTAATTATGTGACATAGGCTTTGAAAATGCATCTGCCAAATTCTCGACTGATGCTTTTTTCTACAAGGTGATGTCACCTCTCCCAATGATTCCATTATCCTTATAGATCTATTTCTATATATCCGAATTCCCAGGATATAGGATCTTTCTCCCAAGTACTTCGTGGAGAAAATTTTTGATAACCATTGTCTCACAAACTTCAACATTTCTCTATTATTTCCCGTTAAAAAAATGTCATCTAAGTACAAAACTAAGAAAGTGATATCGCTCCCACTAACCCTTTTTTGTACATACAGGGTTCATCTTCATTTCTAACAAAGCCAAACGATTTCACTACATTATCAAATCGGATGTTCCAACAATTTGAGAAAAGCATTTTTGGCATCCATTGCCAAATATCATAATCATAGTGCGCTTCCATAGCTAATAAAATCTTAATGGATTTAAGCATTTCTACTGGTGAAAAGGTTTCTATATTGAACTGGATCTCGAATCCATGAGGAAACAAGATCTGAGGTTCCAGGATTAAAAAAAAAAATGCACATAATCAAGTCGAGAATGATACATACCTTATTTTTGCATAATGATATTGGAGATCTTGTCCTGCAAAAATGATCTGGACGTCCAGATCTACACAGCTTAAGATCTTCTAATATATTCCCTATCTATCTAGGTGACCTGAAAGAGAAATAGAAGATAGAGAGGACCTAGAGTGGAGGCAAAAGAGAACATACTGAAATTTTTCTCTGCAAACATAAATTACGTTATTTCTTTTTTTGCATTTTTTGTATAATTATTTGGTTATTATTATTATAGGACATATAAATAATCATATTATAATAACTAAAACATAATAAGGTTTGTCTATGGGCCAAGAGCTCAATAGCACATCAAGCCATACTGATGGAATTACCAGACCATCAACCCATACTCATTTCATAGGGACATGTCCACACTATCGCAACAGTTATATTAGTTCTCTCTTCTTTGATAGTACATTTAAAACAATCACTGAATGGTAATGTTCTACACATACAAAATGTGCTAAAACACATATAGTCCGGAAGCACTACCTAATACCAAAAGGTAAGTTATCCTACTTAAAGGAGACTAATATGTTATTGCCTTTATTCAATGGATCGCTCAATTCCATCAACTGGCTAAAAACTATTTCCTTATGATTTAAACTTTCGGTGATCCATTCCATACTATGACGAACATCCCAACACATAGATCACCTATTTAAATCAAGTTGGACCTTATTACATGTCTTACTAATTTGTATATCTATATGTGTAAAGATTATAGCTTTTTACACAGTGTCTCAGAATAAGGCAGTTTTGGGCATAAATCCCAAAAATTTCGTCATAGTCAACTCCTTATCTTTAACGATAACTTTTTGCCACTAGTCTTGCTTTGAAGGTCTCCTCTTTTCCATCAGAACCAATTTTCCTCTTGTATACACATTTATTCTCAATAGGTACAATACTTTTAGTTAGGTCTACTAGATCCCAAACTTGGTTCGTGTATATGAAATCCATTTCTAACTTCATAGCTTCAAACCATTTAAAAGAATCTATATCCGAGATAGCTTCTTCATAAGTGGTAGGATCATCAATATGATCAACATCTCCATGAACAAACAAGTCATGAATGTTCTCATGAAAATACCCAGGTATCTCTATGTTTGGCAAGATATTCTACTAGATCTTCTGTACCCTTTTGTAGAGATGCCATTAATATGTGGCTCTTGCATAGGCACATCAATATGTTCTTGCACATGACCATTTTGTCTTTGTTCAAGTATTTCACTGAATTCTATCTTTTTTCCAACACCACCTTCTTGAATGAATTCTCTTTCAAGAAATATGGCATCTCTACTAACAACAGCAATTTGTTCATCAACGAGATAGAACTAATATCCTATGGTATCATTCAGATATCTAACAAAACAACCCTTGATAGATCTCCTTTCTAACTTATCCGTTTTCAAATTTTTTATGTGTGCCAGACACCCCCAAATCTTAACGTGATTAAGACTTGGCTTCCTCCAATTCTATAATTCAAATGATGTAAAGGCAACAAATATAGAAGGTACTCTATATAGTAGATAACAAGAATTAAGAAGTGCATAACCCCAAAATGATTTGGCTACTTTTGGATTGAACCATATCCATATATGTTCGATTTCTCCTTTTAGATACTCTATTTAATTGTGGTGTACCTAGAGGTGTTAACTGAGAAATAATACCATTTTCTTTAAGAAAATATCTAAACTCAATGCTTAAGTATTCTCCACCATGATCAGATTGTAGTCTATTAATACTTTTACCAACTTTGTTTTCTACTTCACTTGAATTCTTTGAACTTGTCCAAGGACTCATGTTTTGTACCATAAGATACACATAACCTTACCTTGAATAATCATCAGTAAAAGTAATGAAGTAGTCGAAACCACCTTTTGCCATCGTAGGAAATAGCCCACATACATCACGATGTATGATCCCTAAAACATCTTGAGCCCTTAATCCTTTTCCGAGAAAAGGTGCTCTTGTCATTTTGCCTTTAAGAAAAGATTCACAAATTAGATAAGATTCAGAATCTATGAGTTCCAGGAAACCCATATTTTTCCAACTTATTGATTCTTTCTTCTACAATATGACCTAGTCTGAGATGCCAAAGTTGTCTTAGATTGAGGTTAGAGTTAGAAATCACATTTAATTTCTCATCCAAGTTTTCATTTTTATCATTGGATAAATAATAAAGACCATTGTTCAAATATGGCAAATAAATGCATTTATTATCAAAATGAAGACGACAAATATTATCTATAAATGAAAATTCATATCCTTAAGCAGTCAATACTAGAATGGAAATAATAATTGTAATTGTCTGAGGCAAAACTAAACCATTGTTCAACTTTAAAATAAATCCACTAGATAAAACAAATGAAGTAGATCCCATAGAGCTTGCAGCAACAATTTCTCCGTTTCCAATCTTTAGAATCACTTCATTCTTTCCAAGAACTCTACTTTCCACTAGACATGCACCGATGCACAAATATGAGAGGAGGCACTAGAATCAAGGACCCAAGTAGATGATGAGCATTTAGAAGACCCTTTAGTGAGGAAATAAGTAATGGACATACCTTCATTATTCTTTTCCTTTCAATTTATGGACTTGAGGTACTTGACAAGTTTCCTCTTCCAATGTCCTTCTTCTTGGCAATGGAAACATTATTTCCCTATTTTGAAGGTACTCTTCTTCTTCTTGGTTGCTCCACCTTTTGCCTAAAGTTGAGACTAATTTCGTTTATTGTTTTTTTTCTTCTTCTTTGATGATCCAAAAGTTGACACAGCAAGTAACAAAGTCTCTTTATCTTGACTCTTCATACCTTTTTTATGCAGTCACCAGAAGGCTATGAAGTTTTGAAAGAGGAACTTCTACTTTGTTGATGTGAAAATTCACAATGAACTAAGAATATGAATCAGGCAATGACTACAGGATTAAATCTGATTTGAGGTTGTCATCCATCTTGAAATCCAATCCTCTAGACGTTCAATCATATTGATCATCCTAAGGACATGATTTGAGACGACACCCCTTTAGCTAGAAGTGATCCAAATAATTGCTTGGATACTTCATATCTCTCACTCTTGGACTTCTTACCATACAATTCTTTCAAGTGCATGAACATGTCTGCAGCAATTTTCATGTTTTCATGTTGCCTCTACAAATCATTATTCATAGAGGCAAGCATGTAACACTTGGCCTTAAGATGATCATCTTTCCACTTCTTATAAGTGATCCTTTCCTCTTCAGTTGACTCGTCAGATAAACTGACAAGAAAGGAGCATCTATCACATAATCAGTCTTTTTAGAATTTAAGACAATTCTCAAATTTAGCAGCCAATAACTGAAGTTATATCCGACAAGCACATTCTTCTTAAGAAACCAAGTCAATAGGTTATACTTTGCCATTTCTAAAAAATAATTGCAAAATAAGCGAGATAAATTAGTTAATTATCTTAAATGACTCCAATTTGTTTTTGGTCTTGAAAACAAATAGGTCCTCCCACTATTTTTACGAATTTCACACTTCCAAATGAAAAAAGAAAATCCTCATTGAGAAAGATTTTTAATGGGTGATTGGATTCTTATAACATATCTAATATAGCTCGAGTACTTCCATTCTTGGCATACTAAATCTTTTAAAAGTGACAACTATTGTCAATGCAACTTTTTTGCATGACCCAATCATATTTAGAGCCCAATATTTATGACCTCAGATACATCCATTCTTGGCTCGTTATATTAGTGAAATTATACCCACTAGACAACAATTGGAATAATTTGATTATTAGTAATCTAAGGATCCTGTCTTGGCAACTAATATATTATTCCACTTACAACATCTCTATGTTTCTATGTGTCCATAGCCAATAATAAAAGATAAAAAATATATTCTTAGATTTCATTCTAATGGAGAGCTTAGATGTAATTTCCATAAATTACACCCTTTTCTACTTAATATTTTACATGAAAGATTCCTTGTTCTTTAAATTTGGTCTCACTTTGCAAATAAGTTTCTTCGATTAAGATGCATCTCCATACATATAATCAAAGCAAATAAATAAACTCAAATAGTTATGGGTTATCTAGGGTTCAATCCTTGCCACTAGGATTGGGTTCGAGCATTTGGGTATCTTATTTACTATTACATAAAAAAATAAATTAAATAAGGACCTATATACTCCCACTACTCCTTTTGGGAATCGGGCTTAGTCTCCAAATGCAGAACTTAATCTCATGATAGGCCTCCAAGTACATCAAATATCCTTGACATACCAAAGCGAGATTACAAATGGATATCGTCACGCAAGTCCAATAATAATAAATAAAATATCAAAGCTTAATTAAATTAATAATTACAACCTAAGAATAAATAATTCAATAATTGATTATCCTAAACCCATGACTATCCTACATGACAATAACTCGATTTAAATAAATACATTAAATAAAAGGCACAAAACATTTAAAATATAAAAAATAAATTGTAAACAATTTAGAACTTAAATTAAAATTTTAAGTCCTTTCCTTGACTCTTTACGGAATTATAAAATTATGTTTCTGAATTTTCCTTAAACAATTTTAAGGAAATATCAAAAGTAAATTTCATCTTAACCATTAAAGATATTGATTTTAATTCTAAAAATTTCTTTAAATTGTTTTCAAGAAAATTATCAAAATTAAAACCAAATCGAACTTGGAAAAAAAATCCTAAACCACCATAAATAAAACAATCACAGACAGATGCCAAAAACATGAATTGGTAAAGCAACTCGGTAAATAGTGGTGACTAACTTTTAAATCCATGAATCAAATTCACTGATCGAAAAATTAACCACCGAAATTGTTCTGAATTCCGTGCCCAAACACATGATACATCACACCAGATATATCTAATATGGCTGGCATGAATTGAGTCGGGTCTAGATCGAAATCACGGTGTGGAAAAAAATCCAAAGACCTGTGAAGATGGAGAACTTAATGGAGGCTAACTCCCAATTAAACGCTCCAATGATAAATTCGAGAAAGAGAGATAAATTGTTGAAAAGCTGAAAGAGAGTAAAAAGTTTTGAGATACCTGTATCCTCCGACCTTTGGCCTATTTATAGTTCAAATATCCTCCATGTTCTAAACGGATTCAATGTCCTCTTTAAATTTGAATACAACTCTCTTAATGGAATTCTAATTGTTCTGTTCCAATTGTAATCCCTTTGTAGAAATTTATTAGTTAAACTCTTATCAACAAGATCTTTCCCAATTATCCTTGATTTAGGAAAAGGATATCTAAATAAAAATAAATTGCTAAAGGAAATTAGTATATTTATACTCTAAAAGCATGCCATTAAAAATAAATAATAAATAAGGAAAAGTAAGTGTATTTATACCCTGAGAACTTCTTCTTCTTCATTTTTTTTTTTTCACAAGAAATTCGAGCAATGCGTTATTCATGGGATTCGTTGTGTGCAAGTAAACATTGTTACTACTGGAGCAGGTAGTAAGAGAGTGTGGATGATTGTGTGCATCGGGTATGTAACTGTAATAATGTGTAACTTGTTGGGAAGTCAAATGGGCAACCATATAGGAGCTTGAAGTCACGTTTCCGTTGGGATTGCATGTCAGACATGACTGTTAGATAAGACGTGGATTTCACTCCCCAATTTACTCAAATCAAAGTGATATTTAACAACTGTTACAGTATACTATTTTTTCGCTTTTTCAATTTTTAAGTAACTTTTGGAAAGGGAGCTGTTCTTCGGTATTCAAAAGCTATTTGTCATTTGAAGTGATGTGCGTTCTTCATCCTTTTCATAATCGAGTGTTCGCATACTTGTAGAGAGAAAAGAAAAGTTGTTTAAACTTTTTAGGGTACGTCTTCTTCCCCTCAGTTTTTGAACTGTTAATTTTTGGATTGTAGTTGCTGATCAGAGCATCACTTTTCCGGGTATTTTCTTTGTTCTCCCATTCGTTATCTCTTGGGTATTAGTTTTTGTAGAAATGGTGGGGAAAGGGAAGGGAAAAATAGTGTTGGAAGAAAATAATGAGGAAATAATGGGAATAGGGCCTTATCATGGCAATAATCGGCCAAATTCCCTAAAGTACTGTATTCGTTATGTATATAAGAATGTTTCTGGATGAAAGTTCGAACTTAGAACCTATGGATGTAAGCCAAGGTAAAACTATAGAAGATCAGGAAATTAGAGACACAGAGGAATAGGCTATACATGTCCTGGCTTGGGACATTAAGAAAACTTATGTTATTTTGACTAATACCGACGGCCGCAGGTTCCTGACCGATATCTTTCCTCCTGTCGAAAGGGAGCATGTTCGGGCTAAATCTTTGTCCGCATGCATGGATTCTGCCATCTTAAACTCGGTTCAGGTATATATTTTCGTTGTTCATATAGTACATTTATATGTTTATGTTTTTATTATCACTAACTAGAATAATATTTTTTATAGGCCTTGGCTCATATTCAAGAAATGACTGTTCTGCAGGAGGAGCAGGGCCTAAAATATGAAAGGTATTGTGAAGAAGCCGAAAGGTTGAATGAGGATCAGCTCAAGATGGAACAAGAGATATCTTTGTGGAGGGCTGCTAACTCTGAGTTAAGTGCAAGGCGTAAGAAGCTGTCAAGTTCAAATATAGCCCAAGCCTAACAAATTCATGAGCTACCGAAACACTCAAAGCTGAAAGGAAATCTAGCTGAGCATTTCAAAAGGAGGATCGGCAACTGATTAAGAGATATGAAGATGGAGAAGGAAGGATTCATCCAAAAGTGGAAAAAACCATCTTGGATGCATTTTTCTAGTCTGAGCAGTGTAAAAATATGTATCTGCCCCTTTCTGTTCCTTTGATAAGCCAATCTTAATTAACATTTGCCAAAGCTGTGCAAGAAAAAATTCCTGACTTTGAGTTCCCCCAACATATTAGTGCGCTAATGGCCGGTTCTTCTTTGCAACTGAAATAGCCTTAAGGGTTTTCTATGCAAAAGGCTTGTCGCCGATTTCCTTCACCAGAACCTCTCTCTGATGGAGAACAAGAAACAGTTAAAGGGTTAGCTGTACACATGAAGGTTTAGGCTGAAGAAGGTAAAGATTCCTCTGAAGGAGAAAAAGGTACGGAGTAAAGGAAGTTGCTATGGCCGTTTTTTGGAATGGATGTTGAACTTTCAGTAATTTGTTTGAAATCTAATCTTCCATATTCTTTTACAATGGAAGTATTGGTAAAGAAAAGTTTTCTCTTGAAAATAATTCTAAGTGTCATATAAATATATATATATATTGTTCATATTAGTTGTTCAGAAGATGTTTTGTATAATATATGTACGGTATTACGATTTTTTTTTTTTAGTAAAATCGTACTTTTTATTTCTAAGTAATGAAACAGTACATCATAAGTGAGTACAAGGCTTTAAGATGGTGGAATTACATCCACTTCACAGTTCAAGACTTGACTAATCGGATTGTGGGAATATGCATTAAATCTAGTTGACATATTCCCTTAACATAAGATGGAAGAG
>JAWZTD010049937.1:0-10994 GCA_035221335.1 Echites panduratus | reverse complement strand
GTTTTTCTGTTGATCAACACTGAAAAGGTATGTTTTTCTTTCAATTCGGTTTTACATAATGTACATGGACCCTGGATAGGAATTGTGAAATTTTATTTTCCGCTGCTTTCGTGTACATAATTCCCAACAAAAGCAGACTAAACAAAACATTAAAAAGGCAACACCTAATATTTTGTTGGTAAAAAGGATACAAGGAAATCAGACCAAAAAGAAAGCAAAGTAATGGTGAACAAGGGAAAGGACAAGAATCAATCTAAGCCCAAACACAAGGTTAAGCCACCTAAGGAAGGAGATTGCTTCCATTGCCATAAACCTTGTCATTGGAAGCGAAACTGCAAGCTCTATTTTGAAGAACATAAAAAGATGATGAGTAGTGAGACTGCTGCTTCAGGTATTTTTGTTATTGAAATGAATTTATTTACTTCTGCTTCATGGGTATTAGATACAGGTTTTGCATCTCACATTTGTATGAATATGCATTGCCTACGCTATAGTAGCTCTTTAGAAAAAGGAGAACTGGACCTATGCGTTGGCAATGGAGCAAAAGTTACTGCTTTAGTTGTAGGAAGATATGAATTGCTTTTGCCTATTGGGTTTGTTTTAAACTTAGACAATTGTTATTTCGTTCCTACTATAAGTAGGAACATTATTTCAGTTTAATGCTTGGACATCTTTGGTTTTGAATTTATTATAAGAATAATATTTGTTCCATTTATAAAGAAGGTATTTTCTATGGAGGTGCCTTTTTGTCTAATGGATTATATCTTCTCAACCTTAATGGATCAAACAACAAGCCCATTTATAACATTAATATAAAGAAATTTAAATCTAATGATTTAAATCAAACCTATTTCTAGCATTGTCGTTTGGGACACATAAACCAGAATCGCATGTCCAAACTCCATCATGATGGATTATTGCGTTCATTTGATTTATAACCATATGAAACATGTGAGTGTTGTTTATTGGGGAAAAATGACTAAAGCTCCTTTCACGGGCCAAAGTGAAATTGCTACTGATTTATTGGGCCTAATACATACTAATGCATGTGGACCATTAAATGCAGTTGCTAGAGGAGGTTATCAATACTTCATCACTTTCACTGATGATTTCACTAGATATGGCTATGTCTATCTAATGAAACATAAATTTGAATCTTTTGATAGATTCAAAGAATTTCAGAATGAAGTACAAAACCAACTTGGCAAATGTATTAAAATACTTCAATCAGATCGTGGTGGTGAATACTTAAGCCTACAGTTTGATAAATCTCTTAAAACTTGTGGGATAATCTCATAATTAACTAGACCAGGAATACCACAATGGAATGGTGTATCTAAAAGGAGAAATCAAACTCTATTAGATATGGTTCGATTAATGATGGGTCAAACTGATCTTCCAATCTCCTTTTGGGGACATGCCTTGAAAACTGCAGCTTTCTTACTTAATCGAGTTCCATCGAAAGTCGTTGAAAAGACACCATATGAGTTATGGACAAGGAAAAGACCTCAAGATTTGGGGTTGCGAAGCTTATATGAAGCATTTATTATCATAAATTAGCACCCAAATCAGATTAATGTCTATTTGTGGGGTATCCAAGGGAAACAAAATGATACTATTTCTATCTCCCAACTGAGAACAAAGGTTTGTTGCCCTTGCAATCTTTCTAGAATTGAATTTATTTCCAAAAGGACTAGTGGGAGCAAGGCACATCTTGAAGATATTCAAGATCCACAAATAGATGTTGAACCTACGATGGAATCTCAACCTGACTCACAAGCTACAAATGATTCTGCTCCAATATTGCAAGGTTCACGAAGGTCTGGCAGGGAATTTCAGTTACCTGAGAGATATGGATTTCTTGTGACTGATAATTATAATGTGGAACTCATCGATTAGGATGAACCCACTTCCTACCAAAAAGCCATAAGTAGTTTTGATTGCGAGATGTCGCTCGAAGCCATGAAAGCTAAAATGTAATCCATGCATGACAACCAAGTATGGATTTTGGTTGAGTTACCTGAAGGTTCCAAAACTATTGGGCGTAAATGGGTTTTTATGAAGAAATCGACATGGATGGCAATGTACATACCTATAAATCCTGACTTGTTGCTAAAGATTTTAAACAAACTCACGGTATAGACTATGATGAAACCTTTTCACAAGTTGCCATGCTTGAATCGATTAGAATTCTTCTTGCCATAGCTGCATATTATGACTATGAAATATGGCAAATGGATGTCAAAACAAAGTTTCTTAATGGAAACCTACTTGAGCACATGTACATGATACAACTAGAGGGTTTTGTCTATCCATTGAATTCTAATAAGGTATGTAAGCCTAAGAAATCCATTTATGGATTGAAGCAAGCTTCTCGTAGTTGGAATCTTCTTTTTGATGATGTAATTATAGAATTCGGATTCATCAAAAATGAGGATGAGCCTTGTGTCTATAAGAAAACTAGTAGGAGCGTAATAGTTTCTAGTGCTTTATGTTGCAGAGTGTCAAGTTCTGGTTGGGGAAATGTTTTTCAATGAAAGACTTGGGTGAATCAGTTTATATCCTAGGCATAAGGATCTATAGAGATAGATCTCGAAAGCTAATTGGCCTAAGTTGAAGTACATATATTGAGAAGGTATTGAAAAGGTTCCGTATGCAGGATTCTAAGAGAGAATTCTTGCCTATGTCTCATGGCATTAACCTCAGCAAATCTCAGAGTCCTACTACCAAGGATGAGCAAGAGCACATGAGCAAGATTCAAAATGCATCTGCTATTAGATCTATCATGTATGCCATGTTATGTTCTAGTCGAGATGTTTCATATGCATTGAGCATGACAAGTAGATTTCAGTTAGACCCTAGTGGGCCTCACTGGACTATAGTTAAGAACATTCTTAAGTACTTAAGAAGAACAAAAGATGTGTTCTTAATATAAAGAGAACAAGAAGGTGAGCTAGTTGTAAATAGTTACACTGATGATAGTTTCCAATCCGACATGGATGATTTTAGGTCACAATCAGGATTTATATTTTGTTTGAACGGAGGTCCTATTAGTTGAAAAGTTCAAAGCAAGACACCGTTGCCTATTCAACTTCAGATTCTGAGTACTTGTTAGCTTTAAATGCAGCTAAGGAGGTTGTTTGGATCAAGAAGTTTATTGCTGGACTAGGTGTGATAAGTAGCATTGTGAATCCAATGGATTTATATTGTAATAACAGTGGGGTTATAGAACAAGCTAAGGAACCTAGATCACATCAGAGATCCAAACACATACTAAGAAGTTTCCACCTCATACGAGAGATTATTGATAGAGAAGACGTGAAGATATGCAAAATTCATACAGATGATAACACTGTAGATCCATTAACTAAACCACTTCCACAATCAAAACATGAAAGTCATACTAGATGTATGGGTCTGAGAATTATGTCTGATTGTGCCTAGTTCAAGTGTGAGATTGATAGTATTATGTACTAGAACAATGACATAATTTGTATTGGTGCTTTGAAATATATTTATGAGATTGATTTTATTATATCTATTATTTCCATGAATAGTACTATCCGCCTTTTGGTCATTAAGTATGTGACTTAATAGTAAAAACCCTTTTGGCAATAGATATATTATTCTAAATAGTCCCTATTCAGTTGTTATTGTTGGAACAATAATATATTAAGAATAGTATGTAATCTTACTAATGACCACGTTTTACTGATCATGAATATGGGATATTCAAGTCAAAACATAAATAAATGTTAGAGAACGATGTATTGGACATGATCCACCATGATGAATTACAGAATGGATTATGTCATAAGTAATTCTCATCTTTATTGTCATATTTAAGTCCCTCGACCTGATTTCATCATGGATTTCTATGTGAGGAATTCTTTGTCTTGACCTAGTCTAATGTTATCTTTAACCGGATAGCAATATAGGCTTTAGATGGACATAGTATGAATCATAGCCAGAAATGTGAAAGAAAAAGATGGGATTTGTCCCACTCATTTCGAGTGAAATATCCTTTAGGCCCTCTTGATGATTTAAATTGAGAAATGCATGACCTTGCTCAAATGAACTAATAAAGATTAGTAGTATCATTCATTTAGACAGTTTAATCAGGGATTAAGAAACGAATGATTAAGTAATGTTAGGATAACTTAATCCATGCCTTATTCTTAATCTAGATATTATGTGACAAAGGAAATAAATATTGGACTTTAAAGTAGGTTAAAATCAAACCATTGATTTTATTTAACTTGGTTAGTCATAAAGTTTTGCTTGAGGCTGCTTATGACTTGTGGGCTTAGGCTCATTGCCAATATTAAATAAACCTACAGGGTCACACACTAAAACAAATAATCACGAGCTTTTAATTCATATTGAAATTATGACTCCAACTGAATTGGAGGATTTTCTTTTAATAGGATTTTAAAAGAAATTAAAATCATGTTTTGATGAGATCAATAATTTTCGAATTATTTTCGGTTATAATTACATTTCCTAATTGTAGGAAATTCGTAATATAAATATAAAAGGGGAAGAAAAGCTAGGGTTAGGGTTGACATCCAATTTGATAGGTAAGAAGAAATCCTAGTCGTCCATCTTTCTTCCTCTTAACTATATATAGAAGAGAAAGGTCTTGCTATGGTTATTCTTAACATACAACCTATCTTGATAGGAAGAAAACCCTAGACGCATTGTCCTCTTCTTCTCTCTAGATTTCCGCCACCAATCTCTCAAGTTTCTAAATATCTAATTTGGAAAGCTTAAGGTTCTAACAGACCAACCAGCTCGTTAGAACTTGCTGTGTGGATACTGCTGGAGGAGGTTTGTGTTTCGCAGGTCTGGATTTGAAGAAATTGTTGTTTCTACTATCTTAAAATAGAAAAGGTATGCTCTTCTTATGCTTCAGTTTTACATAATGTATATGGACCCTGGATCGGGATTCCAAAAAATATTTTATTTTCCGCTGCTTTTGTGTTCATAAATCCCAACATATGTTTATAGACCTTCTTAGGTCTAGGCCACGGGAGAGACCGTGTTGGATCTCTATTCTGTGATTTGAGTTTTTGTATAAATGGGCCTGGTTATTCTTGTCGTACCCGTTCTGTCCATCAAGTGTATTTGATGTGATCTCTTCCGAGAGCCTTTTTGGTGGGTAGGTTGAAATCTCACCGAAGACAGGATTTCACCTAGGTTTCGGTTTGAACTAGTTAGATTGATGTATGGGATATATTCCCATCAACCATTCTCTTGATTTGGAAGACTAATCAATACCCTAATCCTAATAATTGATAGCCCTTTTGTAATTCTACAAGAACCCTATAAGAGTTTTGTAAGAAGCTCACATACAAAGAGACCAAATGGTCTTGAACAAGCACTGAAGGTGGAGAGAGAAACATTTGTTTCATTTCGTGGTAAGATGAGTTATGTTTGTGATACAAGAAGAATTATCATTTATAAGCCAAAACTAACTAGAAGAAATAATTACAGAATGGTCCTCGAAGAATGGAAAAATTGTAAAACAAAAGACCACTTGAAAGGCGGGAAATCGTGGCTGCTGGAGGGAAGGAATTCGGGGTCAGGCAGCATGGATCAGGTGTCGGATGTCTTATGTAGGAGCCGGACAAGTAGCTTTGAAAGCACCGGCTCTAGTCTGCTTGCAACAGGAAATAGACGATTGATCTGCCTGGAGCCAGACAGGCTGCTTTTCAGCCCCTTTTTACTACATTGTTCTTGTCATTACTTCTTGCTTCTTTGTCCTTCATGTCCAGTCCTTCTTGGCTTGTTTTAGGCAAGAATTGGAAGCCTTTGTACCTTCCAAAGATGAGACATGTAACCTTCTTTTATTCCCATAATTCTCATGTAGCTTGTTAGGGTTTTCATGGAAGCCTTTTTGCTTAAGTAGTTGCATTTTCAAATGTCTTCATTTATTTCTTGAACTTGAAGTTGTGGAACTTTGTGTGCCTAAAATCTTCCATTTTTGGTGTCTTTAAGAATGATCTTCCAATGATGGCATGAATGGTCTTTAATCAATGTGAGTTGCTCCTTGGATTTTCATCATTCCCCTAATTTAAAAGGATTCGTCTTCTAATATCTTGATCTTCATTTGAGTGGTTCGTAGGATCTCATCACTCCCTCTCACTTCAAAAAGATTCGTCCTAATCTTCGCTACCTACAAGGAGAAAAGACGATCACCAGTATCGATTGAAACATCAAAAGAAGACTTACCTCAATTGCGATGCTATCAAGGTGTGATGAATGCACTCCTTCATGGAAGTTATCCCCAAAAAATGTTATTGCCATTCCTTTTCCAAGTATTCCTCCTCGTCAACAAATCATTAGATAAAACAACATAGACAAGGAATATATTTTCACTTTAAGTGCTAAGGAAGAAAATTATACCATGCAAAGAACAACTCAAAACCCTAAAGATTGTTGCAATTACAAAAGTAATAAGCAGATTCACTTAATGACACAAAATGACATCATTTAAATCACAAAGTATAATTTTGAAATATTGATGTCCACAAAAGTACTAAGCGAAAAGCACTTCAGAAAGTGACTAAAGCATGTCAAGCATCAAGAAACACCTTCCTTCCAAAACATCTACATGCATCCCATTAACTCATCAACCATATGCATAAAATGATCAAAAGATAATTCATACACATGTTAGGATTCTCATATCATCAAGATGGTTCACATAGCACTTGTTGCAAGTTGGAAAATGTTCCAAGAACCTCAACATTTCTCCATATTTGGGGCAAAGTAAAGACTTTAACTTCACATTTTTCCACTCTTCATGCCAAATAGAGATCAAACACAAGAAATTTATCTCAATTTGTTCTACACGAGATTCATCAAGTTCATCAAGGAACAAATTTTCATCAAAGAACATCGTCTTAAAAGATAGTAACAAATATCCCCTAAGAATTGTAGCTTTCTTTTCAATATGTAATCCTGAGACATGCCCTTTAAACAATAAATATAAGATCCTGGGATTAACATGTCAAATAGTTCAAATCATGATTCTCAAAATTCAATAATCCAATGAACTCATCATGAACACAAAACATTCATTCTAGGCATACAACGGTGAAAGCCATAAACTTTGAACTTAAGAATCACAAGAAGTACATTAAAATAAGCATTCATGTTGCCACAAAATTCATGAAGTTTCAAAACCTTCCTTGAATTCAAGATCACAACATGATAAGTCTTTCCATACATCTCAATCAAGCAATGATTTGTAAAAGATATAGAGTCACTTTCAATAGTCAACACAAAGATGTGTTCTACAAACAAGATATCAAAAAACTTGAGATTAACAATTGATAAGCACTCAAGACCACAAAAAGACAATTTACTATCAAATTTCATGACAACAAAACCTATGATGTTTGGTGGTCTAAAACATCTTTGGATATCCATTCTAGCCAAATATTCGTGTGAAGCATAATAGTCAAATTGCCTTGCAAGAATCATCAAAGGATGTATAATCCAAGCACTCATGTTGTTTTCAAAATAATGAAGTTTTAAAGCTTCCTTATGGTTCTTGTTCCCAACATGATATGCTTCACCAAAAATCTTCAACAAGTGTTTATTTTCATGAGGTATGTACCCCTTCCTCAAATGAAATATCATAAAGTACATCTCAAATAAGATAGTGACGGAATCCTAGGAGTAACTCAAGGTTGATTTAAGATCATTCATGACATTAAGGGGAGTTCATATTTGAAATCATATATCATGGAAGAATTAGGGCATGCAAAGTTTCACACCTTCAAGTTTGAGAAAGAATGAAGTCATTAAAATACCCCAAACTTAACTTGAAGTCATGTTGGGAAAACCCTAAAGTATCATGAATTTTAAGGAACTAAAAACCATGGATTGCACAACATGTGAAGGTAACAAAGGACTTGGATTTCATGTAAAAAACATGCCAAGAAGGACTGGAAATGAAGAGTATAAGAAGCATGAAAGGAATGGCATGAGAGTGGAGGAGGGAAGGCGAAGAACAGCCCTGTCCAGTGCCAGCTCATAGTTGTTCGGCCCAGGATAGAACCATATCTTTCCAGCAGCAATGTCCAACAGAAGTAGTCCGGTGCTTTTTCTTCCTCACTGTCGGGAGCCAAGCAAGATGTCAGGTGCCTGATCCTTGTTGCCTGGCGCCGGATGACCCTCCAATCAGCAGCGATCTTCCCTTGTCCCGTCAACTTCTGGTTTGTGTTTTACATATAGTTTAGGGTCTTTTATGTAGTTAAAATTCCAGCTTTCTTTAGTTAGGATTTTTGGCTTATATAAGCCTCATTTTTCTTGTATATAAGATAATTCCATTCCATTCCATTATGAAATCAAATTAAGAGATAGAAACAAGAGTTTCTTCCTTGCTCTTGGAGCATAAAAATGAAGACTTTGCCTTATGTGAGATTCTTTTCAAAGACTCTTCTAGGGTTCTTAGAGAATTATACTAGGGCTTTGAAGAGTCTTCCAAATCAAGAGGATGGTTGATGAGAGTTATTCTCATAGGTTATTCTAACTACTCCTCAAAAATAAACTATAGAGAAATCGTTCTTCTTTCTTGGTGTGGTGTTTTGTATGATTGTTGGGTTAACTTTCAAGTGCAAGAATCACATCATATAAAGTGGTATCAGCTCTTTGGTACTTCATCTAATTTTTGACTTTCCATTTATTTGCTTTCTTGTTGTTGTTTGTGTTTGTTCTAATTAAAATCATTCCTACCATCTTCTTGTGATCATTTGTTGTGTGAACTAGAATAAGGCCAAAAACAAGGGCTAGTTCGTTGTGTTAAGAGTTGTTCTTCATTATTCTATCTTTGCAGAAAGAAAAAAAAAGGTAGGGAGAAAGAAGAGTTGGACGAAGTTGACAAAAAAGAAAAGAAAAAAAATTGTTGTCAAGAACATTGAAGACGTTGTGATTTGGGTATGAAATCTTTATGAATATTGTTCTATACTTGATTGAAATAGTTGGGAAGCTATATTAATTGTTGTTTGTGCGATTTGAGGACAAAGGAGTTTGAAGACTTGCTTGACATCGAAGAATTCTTGATCACGTTTTCTTGACCTATAGGTGTGTGATAAAATACCTCATTGACAATTTTGTTTGATTCCTAGTTGTTCTGGCACTTGTTTTGAATAGAGTGACCTTTCTTAAACTCTTTGACTCATATTTGTGGATTCTTATTGATCATTTACTTGAACTTGTTTGATTATTTGGTATCCCTTGAACTAAGTGATCTTTTGCATAGCAATAGTGAATCCTATAAGAACTTAATGAAGAGTTTGAGTGGTAAAAGGCAAGAGTGGTGAGCCTCATTTGAGTGTGGAAAAGCCTAATTGAGTGACATACAAGAGGACAAGGTGAGCATATACATTCTGTATCATTCTGAGATCATCACAATTGTTTTATCACGAGGAACAATTGGAGACTTCACAACCTTGTTCTTTAAGGAAGTACTTGCAATATCGAGGAGTGGAAAGAAGGAGAGCCCAAATACAATCATCTAGAAGGAGATATGAGCAAGGATATGATGATGACTACTACGATCATAAGGTTGAAGAGAGGCTAAGAAGGGATAGCTACCTATTTATTACTCAAGGGTCAAGAAGTGTTAGAGATTATCTTAAACTATTGGGGTTAAACATGGTGGGTACTAACATAAAAAAGGATAGTGAGGCTTCAATGATCATAATTCTCAATTGATTGAGATGGGACATTAAAGAGCGACTTGAGCCACACCTTTTTGTGATCTTGACGAGATGGTACAAATGGTCACTCAAGTTGAAAGGTACTTGAAGAAAAAGAAGTCATCGAGTGGGAGGAGTTCATTTGAGAGATCCTATGAAGCTTCATATCAAGGAACTTCAACATCTCAAGTGCAAAGTGCTGAAACTCTAGCACAATCTGCTAGAAGTGAAGACTCCAAGTGCTTTTCGTGTGATGGCTATGGACATAGTGTCTCTAACTGCAGAACTTGGAAAGATTTATTGTGCCAAAAGGATGACACCACAAGTGAAGGTAGCTTGGAGGTGAAACGACAACAAGAGAAGCAATATAATGGAGAAGAAGAGGAAGAAGAACTTGAACATGTGTAATTTGTTGAAAAAAAAGCTGAAATTTTTCAAGTGCAACATGATGAAAACCAAGAAGAGCAAGAACAATGTGAGAATGAAAAAGAAAAGAGAAAGGAAATTGAGAGCTCAAATGAAAACAAAGAGAGCAAAAAAGAAGAAAATGAGAGCTCAAATGAAATGGACTAAGAGAGGAAAAATGATAGAAAGAAGAGAAGAGAACAAGGGAGTGAGGGAAGAAAGATTTTTATTTCTACTCTCAAATCTAACCATTCTTCTCCTATCATTTCATTGTCTAAATTTCAGGAAGTTGAAGAGTTACTCAAATGGGAATTTGGACATGATGAAGTGAGGGTAAGCAAGATGTTACAATGCTACATTCTCATATCTACTCTTGGAGATAAATTTCTGAAATTTGAGGATGGGAATTTTGATATAATGGTACTTGGTGACAAATTGGGTTTTCATGGTTTTGTTCTTCAAGCTTCAAAACAAGTTTGCTATATTGAATTATGTGAGCATGATGATTTTTTGTTTGATGAAAATGCCTTGATAATGCCGTGGAATTCCAAGTATGACTTGTTGACTATAGGACTTCATTGTAAGAGTGAGATAATACCTTCCTATGCTTCCATTTGTTTCATTTATATGGGGAAGATTGTCATTGTGATCCACATGAGTGAAAATTCTAAGATGATAGAGTCCTGTGGATCTTTGAGGTAATGACTCTCAATAGACATACGTATCTTGGATGTCTAAATTATATACTCATTGTTCATTGTGAGCCTATCTTATTTGAGATGTTCTTTATGATTGTTTCTGATAGTGTTATGTACTAGTACAATGACATAATTTACATTTTTTTGATTGAAATGTATTTATGAGATTGATTTTATT
>JAWZTD010049926.1:0-10996 GCA_035221335.1 Echites panduratus | reverse complement strand
CTGTAGCTGCCATTGTAGCAGCTGCTTTCATGGTAAAAAAATCTTCCTCTGAAGTGTATATTCGATGGAAGAGAGGGCAGGAAAAGGTTGCAGTCTGGCACTGGCGGAGCGAACGCTATCCGTCTCAACCGCCAATTCTAACGGATGATGACGTGGCGTAATTTATCTCCTATCTTGTCTCATTTTTTTTTCTTCCAATTTTATTTATTTTGAATAAATTAGTAATATAATCTTTTTTTCCAAATTAGTTGTCTTTTACTTGACAAAGAAGTTCTTATTTCATAATTAGTTATTGTTTACGAATTTCAATGTAAAAAATAAATTAAAATTTTTTTTACCCTTCCTTATTCTATTTTATTAGTTTATTTATGACTTTTTTCAAAGTTAATCAAGTATTTCATATATTTCAATTTTACACCTTCCAAACCTAATATTCTTGAAGGTGAAAGAGAGGGGACATAGAAGAGTAATAGAGAGTAATTTTAGAAAATCAAAATAATTATGAAAGATAATACACTTCAAAATATGTAAAATTATTATTTTCTTGATATTGGTGAAATAACCTTAAATGATAACTAATTTATGATAGTGGGAGTATTCATTAGCATGTCAACTTGCACATTCTGTGATATGAACTTATCTCTTGATTAGTTAGATCTAATACAAATATCAAACTTTATCCTAGACGATTACAATATTTTGATACTTGAAAGTATATTGACCCGATATTATTTCTCAAGCGTGAATAAAGGATGACACCACAAACAACTTAAGCTAGTTGAATGATAAGTCGAGAGTGTAAGAAAAATCAAAAAAGATAGAGAATAATTTCAAATCTAAAATTGTATTGAATAATGAACTGTCTAACTTTGTCTTATAATGGTCCTATTTATAATATTACAAGATGTATAATTGAAATAAGCTACTAAACCTTTTTTTAAATAATAAAATATTGATTATAAACACTTTAAAAAAGTCACATGATCAAATAAGGATGAAAACTAATAAAAAAGAACTAAAATAGAAAACAAGACTCGAGTCAAACAACAATTATTGACTGAGAACTGCGAATGAATGATGCCAGTTGATTTGCAGGGTGAGCTAACTAGTGTTAGTTGATAAGTCGTTGTTTGCACTAGGTTTCCGCTATTCTATAATTTATTTCTAAATTTTTTGAATGACCACAGTTAGCAGACTGGTCACCAAAGCGATGCTTCTTAGGAAGTCTCGTTTTGTGTCTTTTTTGCTCCAAATTCTTCTAAAAAGCATTCTTCTGTATAGAATTATGTTTGATCAACTTGGTTCCCTTCTTTTAAATCATTGAGAGCCTTTAAATTAAGATTTTTTTTCATGATCTTGAATAAATTGAAAAATTAACTGTCTTAGCCTATTTGTCCTCGATTGTGTAATTGGTCCTTGAGAAATCCGAGGCATGCCATCTCTATCATTCCCTATCAACTCAAAAGGATTCGTCCTCGAATCTCGATCATCTGCATCAAACGGAGAAAGATCACTAATACTAAATGTAGCACTAATATTATACTCACTAGGAAGATCAATTTTGTAGGCCTTGTTATTAATCTTTTCAATAACTTGAAAAGGACCATCTCCTCTAGGATCTAATTTTGATTTGTGAAGATTGGGAAATCTCTCTTTACAAAAGTGTACCCAAACCCAATCTCCAATACTTCTTTGATTGCTCCTTAATACTTTCCCTTGACTTAGCGTGAATGCTTTTAATCAAATTTGACTTTTTTTTTTCCATCCAAACTTGTTAGTTCATTGATAGGTAAGGTACAAAATCTAACAGAGTTAAATTATTAAAACCACACACTAATTCAAAAGACAAATAATGACCAATAGAATGCGCACAATGTTTATATGAAAAATCATATGGTATGCATTATTCCCAAGATTTCAAATTCTTTTTAAACACAACACTTAACAAAGTTTCCAATGTCCTATTAACCACTTCAATTTCACAAGTGAATTATGGATGGCAAGTAATAGAAAACAATAATTTAGTACCTAACTTTCCCCATAAAATACTCAAAAAATGACTTAAGAACTAAGTATCACAATCACAAACAATACTTTTAGGAATTCCATGCAAACACATAACTTTAAAAAAAAAAAAAAACAATTCAGCTACGTGTGTTGCATCATCACTTTTACTTCATGGAATGAAGTGTGCCATTTTAGAAAACCTATCCATAACCACAAAGATTAAATCCTTACCCCTTTTAGATCTAGGCAATGCTGAGATAAAATCCATTGAAATATCAACCCAAGGTGTGTGACGAATTTTTAGAGGCATATACAAACCACGAGGATCAACCTTAGATTTTGCTTCCATACATGCAATGCAATTAGAACAAATCTTGATAACATAATTTTCATATGAGGAAAAAAAGAAATTTTCTTTCAACATGTCCAAAGTTTTAGCAATACCAAAATATCCCACTAGACCACCACATGATTCAATGACCAACAATTTATGCAATGAACATTTAGGAATGCAAAGTTTATCTTCCCTAAACAAATACCTTTCATGACATGATTCCGCGATGAATGAAGGTTTTTAGGGTTCAAGTCATCAAGAAAAACACAAATCCAAGTTTGAAGGATTTCATCAAAGGTTTGTTTTGGATTAGTTAAAATGACCTATGAGATGAACTCTCATCAACCATCCTCTTGGTTTAG
The DNA here is from genome assembly GCA_035221335.1 of Echites panduratus. Lineage (NCBI taxonomy): Eukaryota > Viridiplantae > Streptophyta > Magnoliopsida > Gentianales > Apocynaceae > Echites > Echites panduratus. The sequence continues at coordinate 8,293 of JAWZTD010049926.1, read as the reverse complement.
AAGACTGATTAATACCCTAATCCCTTAATGATTGATAGCATTAGTGTAATTCTCTAAGAACCCTAGAAGAGTCTTGGAAGAATCTCACATGAAAGACCTAAGTCTTGTTCTAACACACAAGGGTGCAGAGAGAAATGTTTTTGATTCATCTAGAAGTTGATTATTTAAATACAAAGAAGAAGGCTATTTATAGTGTTTAACAAGCCAAAATCTTAACTATTATGTTCAAGGAAAATATTTACACATAGCCCCTTGAAGTATGTAAGAAATACAAGCTAAAAACTGCCAAAACAAAGCTGGAATTTTCACTGCTTCTTGGGAGGCATCCGAAGCTGGTGGGACTGGTTAGGTGTCAGACCTCTTCTGGTTTGGCAGCTATGAATTGGAGCAAGTTTAGCCAGCTTTGGACAGCTTGTTCGCTTGCATGTTTCTTCACCATTTTCTTTTCCTTTTTGAGCTCATTTCTCCAACCATCTTGTGGTCTTCATTCCTTTCCTTCATAACTTGTTTTTGGCATGAATTCAAGTCCTTTAAACCTGCAAAAGTTCATAATCTTCATTAAACTTTAATGCTTTCAAACATGGTTTTCAAGTTTAAGTTTGTGACACACTAAGTTCAATTTTGAGCTTTGCAAGTAATGTGATCCTCAAGGTTGAAGTTTCTCAATTCTAGGCCTAAAGATGGTTTCAATGCAGAATCGAATTCCCATGAATTCGTCAAGGATTCAAGTTTGAATAGATTGACCAAGATTATGGAATAACCCTAACCAATCTACAGGTTTATAGAAGCTCATTACACCCCAAACCAAAGTAGTAGTAAGCCTCTTAAGAAGTCTCTTAAGAAGCCTAAGAAGTTCTATGCGAAACTCTCACAAAAGATTAATTTGATCTTCAAGGAATTTACTCTTGTAAGAGAAAAGAATAATTTGTATTAAATCATTGAATTGTATAAAGTCACAAAGAAAACTATGTGTTTATAATCTAAGACTTGTTCTAAACCTAGCTAAGTTGTACTAGGACATTTATTGACTTTAAAGTAACTAACTAAAACAAATAAAACCGAAATGAAATTGGAAACTAAAAGCCCAATCTTGCAGGAAAATAGAGTGTCCAGCACTGGATGGCCTTCTAATGTTGCTGTCCAGCGCCAGGCAGAGGGCGGATTTTGCGTCAGCATGCTTTTGGAATTTCTGCCAACTTGAGTCACCTTCTGTTCGGTGCCAGCTAGACCATGCTAGACACCGGATGGATGCTTTCTTCCACAATTCCTTCACTCTTTTCATGACATTCCATCTTAGTTTCTTCAAGCGTCATTCCTCTTACTTCTTGGCTTCATTCCTCCTACTTCTTGGCATGATTTTGAGCTTTCAAACCCTTCAATTGTCAACACATTCCATAACTTCTTATTTTTGTGGAATTCTTCAAGCTTTAATCTTTGTAGTAACTCTTCAAAATCAAAGAGTTCTTTTCATTGAATGAATGATACCAAAGCTTTCCTCATCTTCATTGGTAATCTTGGAGCTTGTTCTCCATCAGTAAGTCTCAAATCTTCCATGAATGTTGTCCTTAAAATGAACTTTCTTTGATGCTTCCCAAATAGCTCCAATCAATATTTGAGTAGTTCCTTGATCTCCATCACTTCAAGCATATAAAATCTCTCAAAAGCGCCTTGTTCACATGCAAGAAAAACATCCTTAAAAATCCTCATCATTTCCAAAAAGGTCTATAATATGCTAGAAACACAACAATTTGGCATTAAGAGTAGAGATTATGGCATACCTCATTGACAAAACATCTACCACTACATTCCCCTTACCTTGCTTGTACTTGATCACATAAGGAAAAGTCTCAATGAATTCCACCCACTTGGCATATCTGTTGTTAAGCTTATCTTGACCCTTCAAATGCTTAAGAGATTCATGATCTGTATGAATAACAAATTCAAGAGGCTAAAAATAGTGTTGCCAAGTGTGTAAAGCTCTATCCAATGCATATGATTCCTTATCATACGTAGAATATCACAAAGATGCTCCTTGGAATTTCTCACCTAAATATGCAATTGGTTTATCTTCTTGTATTAAAACAGCCCCAATGCCCAATCCTGAAGCATCACATTCAAATTGGTGTACAATTGCTCTTTCCTAAGAATATAAAAAACATGCCTTAAATGATTAAGGTGATCATGCATAGACTTACTATAGACCAAGATATCATCAAAATACACAACAACAAATTTACCAATACATAAAAAACATGCCTTAAATGATTAAGGTGATCATGCATAGACTTACTATAGACCAAGATATCATCAAAATACACAACAACAAATTTACCAATACAATCCCTCAAAACATGATTCATCAAATGCATGAAAGTACTAGGTGCGTTAGTCAAACCAAAAGCCATAACCAACCACTCATAAAGATCATGTTTCATTTTGAAAGCAGTTTTCCATTCATGAATTTCATTCATTCTTATTTGGTGATAGCCACTCTTAAGATCAATTTTAGAAAAACAAGTACTACCACTTATCTCATCAAGCATATCATCAACACTAAGGGATAGGAAAATGATACTTTACCATAATCTTGTTGATTGCACGACAATCAACATGCATCCTCCATGGACCATCCTTTTTAGGAACAAGTAGAACTGGAACTGCACAAGGACTCATGCTTATCCTAACATACCCTTGATAAAACAACTCCTCCACTTGCTTTTGAATCTTCTCACTCTTCCGGGTTGGTCCTATAGGAGATTGTATTTGGAAGAGGTGCTCCCGGAATAAGATTGATTTGATGCTCAATTCCCTTAATTATTGGCAATCCTTTAGGTAATCTCTTCAAGAAAAACATTACGAAATTCCTGCAAAAGTGAGTTAATCACACCAGGAAAAGAAGGATTAGCATTACAAATATGATCTTCTTTGAACATAAGTAATACCAAAGATTTTCGTTCCTCACAAACTTCCATAACCTATCTTTGTTTTGCATAAAACTCCTTTTTTCACTTAATTCTTTTGCCTCAATTTTTTTTATTTCCCCACTTTTTTTCCACTCTGCTTTTCTTCTTTTCTTGCCTCTCGAATTTCCTCTTCCTTTGAATAGAATTCTTTCATCTTTGATTGCAATAACTTTTGCTCCTTGTAATCCTTTCGAGAAGTAGGAGGGGTCAAATGGTACTTCATCCCATCTTTCTCAATAGAATACTTATTCTTGTACCTATCATAAATTACCCTTCTATTAAATTTCCAAGGCCCTCCCTAAAATAACCTCCCTAAAATAAATGACTTGCTTGCATTGGCACCACATCACAAAGCACCTCAGCTTCAAATCTTCCTATTAAGAATGGAATTGTCACTTGTTTGTTGACTCTTACTTTACCACATTCATTTAGCCATTGCAACTTGTATGGTTTTGGATGAGTGATGAATGGAAGCTTCAATTTATCAACTACGTACTTTCTTGCTGCATTCACACAACTTCCATTATCAATGAAAACTCTCAAAGCCTCCCAAACACTCTGCATCATCTAGCATGGAATAGGTTGACTTTTTGAAGAGCCTCTCATTCATCTTCCTTGACATGCAAATTAAGTGCCCTCCTTACAACAAGTGCTAAGTGCTTATCCTCCTCAACAGTCTCATTTCTTTCTTGCTCCTCCTCGGCCTCTTTTTCTTTCTCATCATGATGTTCTTCACCTTTTTTTTTCTCCAAAATAGATCTCCCCATCTATTATCACTAAGGCACTTTTATTTGGACATTTAACAACAATATGTCCTATGCCAGAACACTTAAAAAATTTAGTATCACGAGTTCTACTAATTTGAGATTGAGTGATATCTCTCTCCATGAGTGAATTCTTTATCTCATTCTTAGGGTTTTCTGCAAAGGATGTCTTGGAACCACTTGTTTCTCCCTTTACCCAAGAATGTAACACCTTTGTTGAGGAGACTCCAAAATTTGATGGACCTCCTTGACTCCTAATACTCAACTCCTTTCTCTTTTAACTGCTTTTCCACCTTGAAAGGAAAATATTGCAATTCTTGAAGATCGAAATAAGGATGCAACTCAGCCTTATCAGTAATTTCTCTATTCAACCCCCTCAAGAATCTTGACATGGTGGCTTCCTCTTCTTCTTGGATATTATCCTGAATCATTAGAACCTCTATCGATTCATCCATGGACTTGCAACCCTGGGCAAGGGATTGTAATCTTTGATATAACAATTAGGAACAAACCTTGCTCTCATGAAGATTTTCAACTCTTGCCAAGTAGCAATCTGAGGTTGCCCATATCGTCTTTGAGTCAACACCTATTGTTTTCACCAAGCTAAAGCATAATCTTGAAATTCTAGTGTTGCCAATTTAACCATTTTGCCTTCCAAATAGTGCTAGCTTTCAAATAATTGCTCAGGTCTTCCTTCCAATTCAATATGTTCATCAGGATCTTGCTTGTCTTGGAAGATTGGTATTTACAACTTGATGTTCTTAGGTATCTATCAACTTTCCCATCTCATCCTTTTCTTTCTTGTTGTTGTTGAGATCAATATACCTCTCTTGTCGAGGTAGATACCTTTGTTGTCCTCCTTATAAGGCTGTCTACTTTCTTCCCTATTTGGTTTTTGTTGAGCTTTTAATTGTCTTATTCTACCACCCATTGTCTGAACTGCTGTTTGAATGCTTCTAATCGTTGCATTACTGCTTCAAACATTCCCGTTACTTGATTTGCACCTCCTTCGGATTAAATTTCATGTTTAGACATTGTAAAGAATTTTTGCAACAAAATGAGGTTAGATAAAAAAATTCCTCACAGCACTACCTTACGCTTTTGCCTTAAAGGATGTCACTCGTCCCTCGTGTATCACACAATAATGGCTTTTCCTAGCTCTTGTGAGCTCACCCATTAAGCTTTTTTTCTCTTGGCTCTTTATTCTGGAGGTTCTTGAGTGAACTTCAATCGATCAATGAACCAACAAAGAAGGATTGTAAGTAGCAATCAATCAATTAAATCAACTAGTACACACAGGATCAACAAACAAAAATCAAAGAAATCAAGAAGTAGGTCAATATGTAAGAATGCTATTTGAGTGACAGAGGATTCAACCATGTTATCTTTTTTGCTGTGGAATTGTTTTTTATGGAACCCAAGAATGAATAGGCAATTATCAAGTACAAATCTCTCATAGATATCAACTTTCACAATTTTTCAATTTTTGTTGAATTTTAATTCCGAAATTTTCCTTTTTTTAAAATTGTTTTTTACATTTACAAATAAGCAAAAAAGGTGAAAGCTTTTGTCTAGAGTATATGTCTAGTGTTCAATAAACACAGAAACAATTCAAGAAATCACTGAAAAAATGAAAAGATAGAAATTTGTTTTCGAAGAACCAAGAAACAATAAAAAGGTAGAATCGTTTTGTATTTTTAGGAAGAAGAAACAAAGATAAGGAGAAAGTAGAACAAGAAACAAAGAAAAGATATGATTTTTGATTTGTTTTGAAGAATGAATAACAATGAAATAAACAGTAGAAAAAAAAAAGAACACAAAGATGGTAAAACCCTTAGTGGAACCTTAAGCTCTAATATACAAACTGATGTGAACCTAACTCTTGATTAGCTAGGCCCAACACAAGTATGAAACTTTGCCCAAGGCAATCTACAAGGTTTTGATGCTTGAACGTATATTGATTCAAGCTATTTCTCAAGTGTGAACCAATATCTCTAAAGGATGACACCACAAACAACCTAAGCTAGTTGAATGATAAGTCAAAAGTTCTAAGAAGAACCATAAGAAGATAGAGCATAATCTCAAATCTAAATTTGTATTGAATAATGAACTGTCTAACTTTATCTTACAATAATCCTATTTATAATATTACAAGATACCTAATTGGAATACTCTGCTAAATTTGAATAATAATAAAATATTGATAATGTAGAAAATTCCCCTAACCAAATAAGGATTAAAACTAATGAAAAGGGAGGAAAATAGAAAAAAAAAAAGAATCGAGTCAAACAATTATTGATTGAGAAAGGTGAATGATTGGCATAACTGGATAGTTGACCGACGTCAGTTGATTCAACAGTTGAGTTGACTAGAGTTGGTTTTTCTTTGTTCAGGCCTCTATTTCTCCATTTTTCGACTGGCTCTGGTTAGCAAACCAGTACTTCAAGGGGAGTCTCTTTTTGTGTCCGTTTTGCTCAAATTTGTCTAACAAACATTCTTTTATATAAATTAACTTTTGATCAGGTTGGTTCCCTTCTTTTGAATCCTTCAAAGTCTTTGAATTAAGATTTTTTTCATGATTCTGGATGAATTGAACCATTAACTATCTTGCCCATTTTCCCTTGATTGTGTAATTCAACCTTGAGAATTCTCTAAGAATCCTTAGCCCATTAAATTATTGTGCAAATTTAATGGGCTAAGATTGCCAAGGATTCCTCAAAGATGGCAATCTTAGCCCATTAAATTCTAGTGTAATTCTCTGACAATCCTAGAAGATTCTTTTAAGAATCTCACAAGAAGAAGACCAAATGGTTTGTTCTAACACTCAAGGTGTAGAGAAATGTTTTCATCATCTGGAATTGTTCATTGAACACAAGATAGGAGGCAGCTATTTATAATGCTTTGATCAGCTAAAACCTAGTTAATGTTCAAGGGTGTTAATTACACAAAGGCCCTTAAACTATACAAGAAATACAAGTTAAAAACCAATAAAAATGAAGCAACATCCCTACTGGGTAGAAGTGCATCTTGTGCCGGTTGAGGTGCATCTAGGACCAAACAGGCATGGCAGTCACTAGATAGGAGGACAAGCTGTGCACTAGATTGCTTATGGAAGAACTCTAAAACTGGCAGGCACCGGACCATGGTTGCCTGGCCCTAGATAACCCTAATTTTCCACCTTTCTTCTACATTTTGCTTGAAATGTCCCATGCCAACTCGAAACCTTTCAAACCATATTTTCTTGGAGCTTTCTTGGCATGAATTTGAGCTCTCTAAACCCTCAATTGTAGGTGTATTCCATAGCTCCTTGATCTTATAGCCTTTATTAAGTTTTAGAACTTTTAAACATGGCTTCATTAAGTTCAATCTTTAAACTTGAAAGGTTGATCCTTGAAAGTCTCAATTCTTCCATGAATGATACCTCTAAGGTAAAATTCCTTTGATCACACCCAAGTGGCTCCAATCAATGCTTGATTTGCGCCTTGATCTCCACCACATAGGTGATCTGAGACCTGGAGTTCCTACCCTATTCTAGCCCTTTACATTTGAACAATTATATTGTGTTTACATCTATAGTGCCTCTCAGTAATATAAAACCCTCACATGCAATGATGAGAAAACGAAAATATGTTGATGGCCTACCATTAACCCTAGCAGCAAAACTTGATATCAATACCATTACACAAATTTTCAGATAAAGGTCATGCACTCTTGACCCATAGCTCTATGGTAATGTGCAATCCTTTCTTGATTCATACTTCTTTTTGTGTCGGAGTATATCAATCTTATAGGAAAGTCTTATTAAACAAATCTCGTCAATCCTTGTTGAACTCCAACTCTTTTCTTAGGATCCTACAAGATTATGATGTGATTCTTGAAAGATGAAGTTCTTAGGTTCAATTTTCTCAAAACACTCAAACAAGTTGCAGGATTTCATCAAAATGTTTAAGGCTAGTTAGATTGACTTACGATGGTTAACATTATCAACCAATTTCTTGATTTGGAAAACCATTCAATACCCTAACACAAAGTAATTGAAATCCAATTGTGAAGTTAGCCAAGAACAATAAAAAGAGTTAATAAGAACTTACCAAAAAGATCAAGTTTGATCTCTCAATGAGAAAAAAGGTTTGTCATAATTGGATTTTTCTTTTCAAATACAAAGATAAGGATCCATATATAAGTTTTTCAACATTAATAAAACATAATAATGCTTCCTAAGGGTCAAAAGACTTGTTAAACCTTAATACATAACTAAAATAACAAGAAGAAATCAAGAAAAAGGAATCAAAAAATTGATCATGACCGGACATCTTCTGTCCAACACTATTTTTAACTTCAATTTGTGGCCGGAGCCGGATACCTCTGCTCCAGCCATGTTTGACTGGATTTCTTAACTCTTTTTTTATGCTAACTTGGATTGATTCTACTTCATCTTGACTGAATCAAAGTGTGTTTTTACAAGCCATTCATCCTTTCTTCAAGCTTGACTTGAAATATAGATCTTTGTACCTAAGATTCCATTCTTGAAGATTAGCTTCTTCAATCTTGGCATAAAAACACAAG
>JAWZTD010049855.1:0-11001 GCA_035221335.1 Echites panduratus | reverse complement strand
GAGGTGAAGGTAACTCATGGAGATATAGGAGAGACACTAGCACAAACCTCTAGAGGTGAAGTGAAGCCACAAAAGGTGGGCGAAAGTGAACAAGTCCAAGAGAGTCCAAGAGAAATAAAAGATGAAAATGAACATGTACTACTTGCTGAAAGGGAAGCTGAGAATTTGCAAGTGAAACATGAAGAAAACGAAAATGAGAAAAAAGAAGAGTTCCCAAATGAGGAAGAGAGAAGTGAATATAAAAATGAGAAAGAAAAGAGATGAATGAAGAAGAATGGAGAATAATGACAAAAGAAATTGAGAGACAAGATAATGAGAGTGAAAAGAACGGAAAAATAGGAGTGAAAAAAAACTTGAGTGCTCATGTGGAAAAGGACAAGAGAGGAAAGAAAAGGAAAAGAGTGAGAATGCTTCCAAAGAGAACCAACAGACTCTTATTTCCATTCCTAACATTAACCACTCTTTTCCTCGTGTCATTGTGCCTAATTTTTAGGATTTTGAGGAATTATTCAAGACGAAATATGGTAATGAAAACTTGACCATGAGTAACATGCTTAAGTGGTGCACCCTCATATCTATCCTTGGTGAGAAATTTCTGAAATTTGATCAAGAAAATTTTTTTTCCATGGTTAGATATGATTGTGGATATGCTTACAATGTTCACAAGCAAGATGCTATGGTTGAATTTCTTAGCCATAATGGCTCCTGGATAGTAGAAAGCATGTCTTGTATCTTTTAAGTCTTGTGACAGCTTTCATTAACTTTGTTATTGTAAAGGAGTCTTATGTAAATAAATGTGAATATGATAATGCTTGTGATGGTTGTGAGCACGGTACTCATGATGAAGCTCTTAAGCATGATGATTTCTTGAATAGTGGGAATAAGAAGTGCATTTCTAAGAATCTTTTGAATAATATGCTCCATCTTGAGCTTGATTGGAAATCATGTGTGAAAAAAAACATGTTTTGTGGTTTTGTGCTTAGTGCTTCAAGACAAGTTAAATATAATAAATTCTATGACCATATCGAACCATTGCTTGAGAAGAATGTCTTGCTTATACGCATGAATTTTATATACAACTTGTTAACCATTGAGGAAATGGGAATAGATTAAAGGTATTTTCTAGTGCTTGGAATTATTTGGAATTCTTGTTGAAGCACATCCTTGACACCTACATATGTATAATATCCAACTTTTTTTTAGAACATCAAGTATTATGAATCTTTGATGTCATGATACTTGATAGCAAATTATATTTTTGTGGTCTTAAGTGCATATCAATTGTTAATTCCAAGTTTTTGTTTATCTTGTTTGAAGAATCATTTCTTTGTAATGCATATGATAAATAATTCTATGCCTTTTGAGAATCATTGCTTGGTTGAGATTTGGAAAGAATGCTTGGTTTGAAACTTCATGATTTCTATAGCAACATGAATGCTTAGTTTGAAATACATGTGATTTTTAGCTTCAAAGCTTCCGAATATCATGGTAATATGCCTAGAATGGAAGCTATATATGTTCTTGAAACCATGATGAATTCATTGAGTTATTGAATCTTGAGAGTCATGATATGAATTTTTTGAGATATGGCAGTCCTAGAGTCTCGGATATCTTGTGTAAAAATCATGTCATAAGACTACATATGAAAATGAAGCCCATGATTCTTAGAGAATGTTTGTTGAAATCTTGTAACAAGGTATTTCGTGATGACAAATTGTTCTTTGATGAAGTTGATGAATTTCATGATATTGATACACAAACTGAATGCTAAGTGTTTACTCTTTATGTGGCATACTTGGTGCTACTGCATGATGCTATGGCTTATGTCTTGTACCATTAATAAAGACTTGTTAAATCTTTTGGAACATTTCTCGTCTTTCAATTAGTACAATATTAACCATCTTGGTGATAATGTAGATTCCAACTTATGTGAGAATCACTTTATTGTTCATTTTATACATGTGCTTCATGATCTAGATGGAAGACTTATGTATGCTTTGAAAAGAAAGTGTTTCTTGAGCTTAATGTATCAAGATTCCATATTTGAAATTCTTGTCTTCAATGCTTATTGGTGTCAAAATCCAATGGAATTTCCTAATTGTGGATTAATTGCAGGGATTGAGAATTTCTTGAGCTTGACATGTATGAACTCCATCTTTGAAGTTTTGTTTTTTCATGCTTTATGGAGTTATATGCCAATGGAAAGTTGTGTCTTACAAGGTAAAGTTTTGTTTCCTTGGAGTTTACAAAGGATGGTACTTCTTTTGTATGTGTCTTCTACTAACAAATTTCTTGTAGATGAGATGTACATATCCATGAGAGAAAGACCACCACCATGGAAGAAGGGAATGCTAAGGCTTTATTGTATAATAACTTCCATGGAGAAAGACATCTATCAAGCATATGATAGCATTGAGCTATGTGGTAAGTATTGTTATGATGTTTCTATTAATGCTATTAATTATTCTTCTCTCAATGTAGGAATTGAACATTTGAGGACAAATCTTTTTGAAGTGAACGGGAATGATAGGCAAGGAGCCAAGGCAACATTGATTGAATCAACTTGGAGGTTATCAAACGAAAAAGAAATGGAAAGTGAATTTCAAGCCAACAAACTTATGAAAAAGGACTTGTATTTTAAATACAAGTATGAAGTTGTTAAGTTTAAGAAGATCTTCATGGCATTTACATTGAAACAAATCCAAAAAGAACAACTTATTGTTGATGCCTTGAATGGAGAAAGAAAGCTTGAAGTGTGGAAGCTTAAGTACAAGGATCTATATTTCAAGTTTAAACTTGATAAAGATATGAAGATGTTGGAAGCTTGAAACTATGGAAATGTCACATCATTCAAAGGTCAAATGGACTTGATTTCTTACCTTAATTATGTCATGATATTTGGCAAGCAAATGGAGAAGAAAAAACTGAAGAGAGGTGGAGAAATGAGGTTACCAAGCTCAGCCAAAGCTAGAATGGAAGTGCAAAATAAAGCTGAAACAAGGTGGAAAAACACCCTATCTAGAGCCAAGCAAGGCCAGACCGGGGCCTGATCACTTTGGAGAACATCTCAGCTCTTTCCAGAAGCAGTCCAGCTTGTTGATCCATCGCCATGTGGAGCCGGATAGATCCTGTCCAGCTGCTAGTTTTCCTTGATTTCTTCGTATTTTCTTTGACTTTTCTTGCAAGTGTCCTAATATGTCAGTAACCTCATGGGACATAAGAATTAATGTTTTGGATAACCAATACACTATAAATACATCGTTATCTTGTATTAGAAACAACAATTATTGAATCAAATCAAATTACAACTTCTCTTTAAGAGATTTTCTAATCATCTTGATCAAAACTTGTGAGATCTTATGATACTCTTTTAGGGTTCTTGAGTAATTACAATTGGGCTATCAATTACTTTTCTTGAGCAATTGATCTTTACAAATCAAGAGAATGGTTGATGAAGAACTAGCATCATAGGTCATTCTAATCAACTACGAAAACAAATCATAATTGAATCTTGGAAACTAAGTGTAAGTTTGATCTTGTGTTTGCAATCTAATTGAAAATCGAATTTCAAAATCACATCAGTAACCTTTTTCTTAATTCTAGGTGTACTTTCTCAGACTTCATTAGTCATGAATTCGGTCTACTTATAGAAGTTATTGCTGATTTATGTAGGTCAATCTTTTGAGACCTTTGCCTGTGACCTTCCTCCAGTGCTCTTTATGGATCCTGGGTCCAAGGTTTTTAAACTTGAGAGTTTATGTAAACTCGTTAGAGGTTGGGTAAATTCGAATTGTAAACTAGACACGTAAAACCATAGAGTTTATTTTTCAGCTAAAATATATAATTTATATAATTATATCATCAGATGTATAATACCATAATGACTTCACATTTCAGTTCAAAATTCTCTGAAATTCTAAATCATTTATATAACATTTTAGTTCAAGTTTGCAACTGCAATTGCATCACTTCACTAATCACTCCCAAGTCTCCTATTATCATCACTTCATCTTCAATAGCACAAGAATCACAATCACAATCACAATTCACAAATAAATCAAGTCAAGAATCAAGAAAAATATTTTTCCACATTAACGATTCAAACTTAAATGTGTAACTATTTAAGAGTTTCCATGTGGCTGCAATGGGCAGCTCAACTCCTCAACCACATCCAAATCTGCTAAATTGCTATTTGCTAACCTGAAAATACACCTCAGTAGTTGAGTTGTAGAAGCAGAGATTCAGACTTCAAAGAAATAAATGTAAAGTGCAGCAGCGGGTTGCCTTCATAATTCAGTAGAGAACCCAAGCTAAACGGAAGGCAGATGGCAGCGGCAAGGAGTCACTGAAGGCAGATGACAGTTGCCTCTTAAAGAAGATCCACTCCACTTCCGTGATTCCACCAGCTCCGAACCAGAGCAGCTGAGCCGATTGGATTGCAAAAAAAGACTCGTGCGAGTTGTCCGATTTTAACGAGTTAACTCTTTCCAGCAGTGATTTCATCCAAACCAGCGAGCTATGCACTAGTTTACTCATTCTAGGGTGTTAGAATTGTGAACTCTGACGAGTTAGCTAGTTAACTCGTGATTTTGACAACCTTGCATGGGTCCTCCAGCCATGTGGAGTTTACTAATCCTGCCCTAGAAGCTTAGCCATCTCTTCCTGAAGCTACTGGACCTATAGGAGCTGCAAAAGAGGTTGTGTGGACTACAACTGCAACTCAGACCCAAGATGCTCAGTTTAAGACTTTTTGCTTTTTGCCTTGACAAACAATTTTTATTTATTATTGCCTCAGGTATAATAATTGAATTCTACTCATTTTGAGTTCCTTTCCTTTCTGTATTTTTTTTCTCTGCTTATTTGAACAAGATTCCATGCTTTTTCCCTTAGCATGCCTGTAAAATATTCTTAGCCAACTTCTTAAATAAATTTGCATTTTTCATAATGACTATGCTCCAGTAATTGTAGAAGAAATCTTTGTAGCAGAATAGTCTTTTTAGCACTTTAACTTGTAGAAAACAAGGCCATCATAATGATAAGACTTGCAGAACTTCACAATAATAATACTTCCAAAGTAGACGTCTAGTACTTTGGCAGCATGATAATAAAATTTGAAGATAGAAAAAGTGTAACACTTTGGCAGCATAACAATTCTTTTAAGCCAGTCATATGTTCAAAAATGAAATTGTTTAAGATGGCCAATATTCCAAGGTCTTAGAAGTTGTTTACTTCATAGTCTGCTAATCTATAGCTTCCACCTTGAAGAACTTCTTGGACTATGTATGGACCTTCCCAACTTTCTTGTAGCTTAGATAGTTGTCCTTGTTTGCCAACATCTGATTTCTTGAGAACTATATCTCCAATAGCAAATTTTCTTTCCTTAACTTTCTTGTTGAAAAGAGTTGTAATTTGCCTTTTATACCTTGTATCAACTTCCACTACTTTGTTTTTGACTTCTTCAAGGAGGTCAAGCTCTGCTCTTCTCTAACTATTGTTCAAAACTGAATTCAGTAAGTCTTAAGATTTTCATTCCAATGCCTACTGGAAGTACTGTTTCTGAACCAAAGTACAGGCTAAAAGGACTTTCTCCAGTAGCTTTCCTAGGTGTGGTCCAGTAGGCCCATAGAAGACTAGGAATTTCTTCTCGCCACGAGGTCTTTCGACCATCTTTTTCCAAGTCTATCAATCTTTTCTTAAGAGCATTTAGAATGGTTCTATTTGTGACCTCCGCCAAGCCATTTGCTTGTGGATGAGCTACTAAAGTTAACCTTTTCTCAATGCCTAGGTTTTCGTAGAAGATCTTGAAGGATTCTCCAATGAATTATCTGCCATTATTAGAGAATATAGCTCGTGGGATCCCAAATCTGCAAATAATATTCCTCCATACAAAGGATTGGACCTTTTGTGAGGTCATTGTTGCCATGGGTTCAGCTTCCACCCATTTTGTGAAGTATTCAACTGCAGCAATAAAAAACTGTACACCCCTTACTCCTTTTGGAAATGGTCCTAGGAGGTCTATCCCCAAAATGTGAAATGGGATTGAGGTGTTTATTGAGTGATACCTCTCAAGAGGTCTGTGTGACTTATCACTAGTCTCAAATTTTGCTACAACATGGGTGGTCCCAGGTTGTAATACAAATTGATTCCCTTGCAGTTGTCAACATAGTCAATGGATCATTCTCTTATCCATGGAAATTACACAATCGAGAGGATGTCTGCTTCCATAATTTGACTTCTTGGAGTCTGCTCTATGATGAAATATTCTAAATTTGATGTCAAATTCTATACCTTCTCTATGTATAGCATCATGTTGTCTTCCTTAGCTTCATAAGTCCCTGAGACTTGACTTGCGACAACCTGTGAGTCCACTTTTGCATGAAGTTTGCAGACTTGTAGAGCTCTTACTAGCCTTAAACCAGCTAGTAGTGCTTCATATTCTCATTCTTTGTTGGATGTAGGAAAGTTATATCATATTGCATAAGGAATATTCATGCCTTCTGGACTAATCAACAGTATACCTGCTCCAGCATTGTCTTTTTCTGTTGAACCATCTCTATACATGGTCCAGACATCATCTTCATTGGTTTCTCCAAGGTCCATGGGCACTCTGGTGCATTCTTCAACAAAATCTGAAAGTGCTTGTGCCTTGATTGCTCTACGAGGCTTGAAGTCTATTTGATATCTAGAGTCCTCCAAACCCCATTTCATAGTTCTTGTAGAGAGCTCTGGCTTTGCTAGTGCTTGTCTTAATGGTAAGTTCATTAAGACCTTTATAGGAAAAGCCTCAAAGTAAGATTTAAGCTTTCTTGATGTAATAATAATCAGGTATAAAAATTTCTCGAAGTCCAAGTAACGGACCTCTGGAGCTCTTAAGAGTCTACTTACACAATAAATTGGGAATTGTAATCTTGAGCTTTCTATTATGAGTACAGAGCTTATTGCTTTATTAGTGATAGTGAGGTACATTAAGAGCTCCTCCCTGACCTGCGAAGATATTAACTGAGGTGGTTTTCCCAGGAACTCCATTAGCTTACTGAAGGTTGATTGGCATTCGTCAATCCATTGAAAGCCTGTAGGTTTCTTCAATATATCATAAAACTTGGAACCCTTATCAGCCATCTTGCTAATGAATCGATTGAGAACTGCCATCTTACCTATCAAGCTTTACATCTCTTTGATGCTTCAGGGAGCTTCCATGTCTAGTAGAGCTCTAATCCTGTCAGGATTTGCATCAATCCCTCTTTCTGATATCATGAAGCCTTGAAATTTTCCTGTTGAGACTCCAAATGTTCACTTCTCTGGGTTGAGCTTCATAATTGCAGACTTTAGTGTTTGAAAGGTCTCTCTGATGTCTTGAGTAAAGTCTTCTGAGTTCTTGGACTTAATGACAATGTTTAGCATAGACCTCTATATTTTTGCCAAGAAGAGCTTTGAAAATTTTATGCACAGCTCTTTGAAACTCTGCTCCTGCATTTTTCAAACTAAGTGGCATCTTGGTGTAGCTATAGGTTCCGACCTCTATTATGAAGGAGGTTGCTTCAATGTCCTCAAGTGCCATGGTGATAGAGATCAAGCTCCTTCAATGCCTCATGAACCTATTACAAAAGCAAGGGCTTCAAAGATGAAGAAGGCATTAATCACATTTCTACAAGGGAAAGAAGATCAACTTGATTTTGAAGCCATATTTGAAAGGACCAATCTTGATGAAGATGCTGAAACTTTAAAGCTATAGAATATCACTTCAATTGAGCCTAAAATCAAGCAAATGCCAAGGGAGTGCAGAAAGAAGACATTAAGATGGCATCATGAAATAAAAGCAAAATGGAGAGGAAATGATGAAGGAACATGGCTGTTTGGTGCACCTGTCTAGCAGTGTATCAGAATTTCTGCCAGCTTGGTTTTAGTTACGAAATTTGACATTTTTAAGGGGTCTTTTATGTATTAACATGCCTAAATTAAACCGTTAGGTTTTCTTTCAAAATTAGACTATAAATACACTCTTCTTAGTGTTGGGATGGTAGAATTAGGAGAATACAAACACTTAAGTTTAAGTTTTAATAAGTTTGAGAAGATCAAACATGTTCTTTTGGTGAGTTCTTGAGAGACTCTTCTTGGGGTTCTTGAGGGGCTACACAAGGGGCTTTCAATTACTTGGGTTAGGGAATTGAATAGTCTACCAATTCAAGAGATTGGTTGATCAGGATTTACTTCATAGGTCAATCTAACTAGCCATTAAACTTTTTGATGAATCCTGAAATTTTCATGGTGTGTTCTTGCAAATTTGAACTTCAACAATCTTGGATCACATCATATGGGTATTTGATGACACCCTTTATAGGCATCCAAGAAACATAAAAATTGGTAACCTACAGTAGAATCAGCTATTTGATCAATGCTAGGCAGTGGGTCGGAGTCTTTTTGGCAGTATTTGTTTAAGGTCTTGAAGTCTACATACATCCTCCACGTTTCTTCTTTCTTAGGGACCAGTACTGGATTGGCCAGCCACTCATATTATAGGACCTCTTTGAGTATTCCTAAGTCAAGAAGAGTTTAGACCTCTCGAGCTATCACCTCGTTTCTCTTAGGAGCAAAGGTCTACTTCTGTTGTTTCAGTGTTTTTACCCCAGGTTGTAGACCAACTCTGTGCTCAACTATTCTTTTGTCGATACCCTTTAGGTCTGTGGGCTTCTAAGCAAAGACCTTTAGTTTCTCTTGATAGTGTTATGTACTAGTACAATGACATAATTTGTATTTTTTTGCTTGAAATGTATTTATGAGATTGACTTTATTATACCTAATGTTTCCATGAATAATACTATCTGCCTTTTGGTCATTAAGTATGTGACTTAATAGTAAAACCCTCTTGGCGATAGATGTATTATTCTAAATAGTCCCTATTTAGTTATTATTATTGGAACAATAATAAATTAAGAATAGTATGTAATCTTACTGATGATCACGTTTTATTGATCATGAATATGGGATATTCAAGTAAAAACATAAATACATATTAGACAACGATGTATTAGACATGACCCGTAATGATGAATTACAAAGTGGATTATGTCATAAGTAATTATCATCTTTATAGTCATATTTAAGTCTCTCGACCTGATTTCAGCATGGATTTCTATATGACAAATTCTATGTCTTGACCTAATCTAATGTTATCTTTAACAGGATAGCAATATCGGCTTTAGTTGGACATAGTATGAATAATAGTGAGAAATGTGAATGAAAAAAGCTAGGATTTGTCACACTCATTATGAGTGAAATATCCTTTGGGCCCTCTTGATGATTTTAAATTGATAAATACATGGTCGTGCTCAAATGAACTATTAAAGAGTTATTAGTATCATTTGTTTAGACAGTTTAATCAAGGATCAAGAAATGAATGATTAAGTTATATAAGGATGACTTAATCCATGCCTTATACTTAATCCCGATATTATGTGACAATAGAATAAATATTGGACTTTAAAATAGGTTGAAATCAAACTATTGATTTTATTTAACTTCGGTAGTCATAATGTCTTACTAGAGGCCGCTTATGACTTGTGGGTTTAGACCCGTTACCAATGTTAAATAAACCTACAGGGTCACACACTAAAACAAGTAATCACGAAATTTTAATTGTGAATTCAATTGAATTGGCGAAATTTCTTTTAATAGAAGTTTAAAGGAAATTAAAATCATATTTTGATGAGATCAATAATACATTTCCTAATTGTATAAAATTCGTAATATAAATATAAAAGGGGAAGAGAAGCTAGGTTTAGGATTGGTATCCTATTTGATAGGAAAGAATAAATCCTAGCCATTCATTCTATTAGATTGGAAGGAATGAATCCTAGCCATCCATCTTTCTTTCTCTTAACTATAAAGAGATAAGAATGGTCTTGCAAAGGTTTCACTCTTGATACAAGCTACTTTGATAGAGAGAAAACCCTAGCCGAAATCACCTCTTCTCCTCTCTAGATTTTCGCCATCAAGCTTCTAAATATCAGATTTTTTAAAGCTTAAGGTTCTAGCAGACCTAGTAATTCGTTGATCTTGCCGTGTGGATACCGGTAGAGGACGTTCATGTTTCGCAGCGTCTAGATCCGACAGATTTGCTGTTTCTGTTCTTCAAAATAGAAAAGGTATGATTTTCTTTCAATTCAGTTTTACATAATGTACATGGACCCTGTATCGGGATTGTGAAAAATTTTATTTTCAGCTGCTTTTGTGTTCATAAATAGCAAGAGTGGTATCAGAGCTACTTGTGCATTATGTAAAACTGATTTTACGTGCTAACTGTGTAGCAAAGTATGATCAGTTCTATTTTGATATGTGATCTATCATGATTAGTCGTTATCTTCAGTTTATATATGTAGATCTGTTATATATGTAGCATAAATCTGTTATGCACAATTTATTCCAATTCACATATATAAATATAGATCTGTTATGTATATAGCATAAATCTGTTATGCACAATTTATTCCGATTCGCATATATATATATATATAGATTTGTTATATATATTGCATAAATCAGTTATACACAATCTATTCATATTTACATATATATAGATCTGTTATATATATAGCATGAATCTGTTATGCACAAACTATTCTGATTCACATATATATATATATATATAGATCTATTAACATAAATCTGTTATGCACAAACTGCAAGATATGTTGAATCTGTTCAATTTTTCTAACCATGGTAATCGGATGTCATTCTGTTTAATTTGATTAAATTCAACAGTACATATATATTCATAATAAAAAAGTTTAATATGATTAAATTATGAGCAGAAACTGTTCTGTTTTCGGCTGAAATAATGGGGTTTGAACTACCTTGGAAAACTGTTTTCCTATGGCAGCTTAGGCAGCAACCCATAATGGGGAACCGCGGGGGCTGCCCCTTACACCCCACTAGGGGCTCTGCCCCCTGGACATCGCTAGGGGCGATGCCCCTCATAACCCCATTTGTGTGCCCCTTATAATT
>JAWZTD010049844.1:0-11006 GCA_035221335.1 Echites panduratus | reverse complement strand
TAATTCTTGATCCCGCGGATCCCAGGATAGAATTAAAAGATGAATCTCTTCTGGAATTCTATTTGCGAGAAGAGAAACGTCATGATATTGTTCGATCTTTTGTAGAGATAGGCGAGATGTCTTCTTCTACTGGCGAGATCGGTTCTATCCGCCTTTTGACAGTGAAAAACAAACTTACTATACAGAGGATGACCGAGGTGGTGGAGAAGTTTAAGATAGTTAGCAGCAAGTATCGGGCCATCTACTGCCCTCAGGTGGCCTTTGAGTCCCGAGATGACTACACATTGGTCTTCGTAGACCAACTGGAGAGTAGGTTGAAATTTCCCATCGAGCCCTTCATAGTCAAGTTTATGGAGCCTTGCGAGGTCACAATTTCCCAAGTCCATCCTAATGCCATATGGGCGTTAACCTCATTCATAGTCATTTGTAGGATGATGGGGTTTGAGCCCACACTTGATGTTTTCAGCCATTACTTTTCGGTGACAAGGGGTAGCATGTTGAGTGTGAAGACCCTTCCTTTCTCCCCCAAGTTGATAGATTCGTTCTGGTCTAAAGTGCATAACTGGAACGAGTACTACTTTTTTTTGGAGAAGAAATGAGGGTGGCCTTTTAGCTCGATAAGGCATCCTACATCCTCCGGCTTACCGGGACGGAAGGGGAAGCTGACGCCTCTGGAAGAGCGATTTACCCAGATGGTGAATGAGTATTTGTTTGGAAATGTGGAGCGGAAAGGACCCCAGCAATATCGCTTCCATGTGGCAGCTTTCAAGAAGAGTTACTTTGCCTTATGAGGGATTGGGCTGGCGGAAGGAGTCATCCCTAAGGTGGAGTTGGTATTTCCTCCCCCACGGACTTGGGAATGGGTGGTCCATCAAGTAGGGTGCTTTGGGTCTACTTGTCCGTGTCTTTCTAGAACCAAATGTGCCCCGAGATCTGGGGGTAATCATGAGGGGATTTTTTTTCCTCTTTTTTTTTGATAAGGATTTGGGTTCGTTTCTAACTCGCTTGTTCTCCTTTACAGAGATGGTGGCTGCCAAGAAGATTCTGGCCGTGATGGAGGCTAACAGGAAGACCGCTCAGGTCAAGCTCTCTTCGTCTTGGAACGCCCTCCCACCTCACCACTTAATGAACGAGGAGCAAAGGGAGGGTCCTGCCATCATCATGCCACCTCGCCCTCTCCCCACTGCTAGTGAGATGTATGTGCCTAGTGGGGAGCCTTCTAGTGAGCAACTGGTTAAATGTAAAAGGAAAGGGAAAAAAGTGGCAGCTCCCCAATCGAAGAGGCGGGCTAGCCCGACATCCGAGGGTCAGGTCTCGATTGAGATACCCCACAGCTCGCCCTCGGAGAAGGAGGCTCCAGCTCCTCATCCTTCTCGTTCTACTCCCTTGGAAGGGACTGAGTCCGTGGTGCTGCCACTGGCGGGCGTGGAGGTAGCCCAACCCGGTGCCGGGGGGAGGGGTTACGTGCCATCTACTCATAATCTCTTGAGCCCTAACGGATCTATCCCGTCATGGGAATATGTGGACTTCCGCTTCTCTCTGGGTCCCACCAGAATAAGGGATTTGGAGGAAACTCTGGCGGATATCTCTCAGCCCCGGAGGTTTGACTTCATGGATCCTCAAGTGGCGAAATACCTGGGGAGGGGTATGCTAGTGCTGGCTGGAAGTGTGGAAGGCCGCAAGCGATACGAGGAGTACTCCCGCAGCCACACCATCAGCCAAATTGGTGCTCACCTTTCTGAGGTATACATTGTTGCCCTAGTTTTTCTCTCTTTGTCATTGTCCATCATTTTTGACAATTTTCCTGGTTTAGGTGAGTTCTCTCCTTCTACATTTGGACCATATGGGAAGGAATGTGGAGAAGGAGGACGAGCGTGCTCGTGCCCAGTTTGCCAAGTTGGAGGAGGCGAGATCCACCCTGTAACGCAGGTTCAACTCTTTACAAAATAATCTCGCCGAGGCTAATAAGGAGAAGAGGGATCTTACAAAAGGATCCACGAAGTGACCGAGGCCGAAGCTCAGAAATTCAAAGAGGAAAACCTCCATCTGGGTGCCAATCTCGAGGGCTCTCTTGGGGTCACTGAAGAAAAAGAAAAAACCATAAAAGATTTATCTGGTCGGCTAGGCGAGATGGAGGCCCTGCGGGCACGCATTCATGAGCTTGAGGAGGTGGGCATTCGTCTGGAGTCTAGAGATTACCAGGAGGAGATGGCCGGTCGGGGGAGAGTGAAATATAAAGCTTCTGAGGAGTACCAGCTGGACTTAGCTTGTGAAGCACTCGAGTACTATAGTAGAGGAATGAACTGTATGATCCGGATGCTTCACGACAAGGTCCTCCATCGCCTCTTCTTCCCGGTCTATGATGGCTATGGCCTAGAGGTAGAAAAGAGGGAGTGACATGGCTTTGTTCCTTTCTCTGATGGCGAGTTGAAAGAGATAGCTGAGATGGATGAAGATGAGGGTCGGCCGCCCTGGGTCCTACCTCCCCCGGTGACTCCTAACTTCTTTGACCTCCAATCCGATTGGATGCAAGAAGGGGGAGTTGACGAAGGAGAGGTCCCTGCTGCTGATGCATCTTCGCTGAGCCTCGCCCCAGCCTCCGAAGGTGTCATTGTACTTCCCGCTTTTGGTGTAGGTAACAATGTAAATGTAGATGTCGACCCTAAAGTTTAGAGTTTAGAAAGGACTTTCGGAGTTAGATATCCGTTATCTTCCTAGAAAAACCATAAAAAGTCAGATTCTAGCAGATTTTGTTTTGGAATGTACTTTGCTCCAATCCTCTCCAAATACACTCATACCTGACACTCCTCCTCCTTTATAGGATTGTTGGATTTTGAATACAGATGGATCGGCTAAAGGTGCAGGCTTTGTTTTACTTAGCCCCAAAGGTACCAGATTCACATATGCTTTGAAATACGATTTTCCAATTAGCAATAATAAATCTGAGTACGAAGCTTTCTTGGCAGGTCTCTGAGTGGCAGAAAGCCTCCACTTGAAAATTTTAATTGTGTGGACAGATTCGCATCTTTTTGTAGGACATGTTAATGATGAGTATGAAGCAAGGGAAGATAACATGCAAAAATATCTTGCCCTTCTTCATAAACACTTTGCTAATTCTAAAGTTGACGTTATGTCTAAGGTTCAATCTGGAACTTCTTTAGATGGTCTTTAGATTGAACCATTACGAAAGAAAACTAATTGACTCTATTTCTATTTTTCCAGCGGATGCAACTCCATCATAGATCACCCCAATTTTTCAGTACATTACTGATGGTATCTTACCAGAGGATAAACTGGAAGCACGCAAAATTCAAACTTCTTCATCACGGTACGTCGTTATGAATAATCAATTATACTGCAGAGCATTTTCTTGGCTGCTCTTAAAATGTGTATCTCCTGAAGAAGGCAATTATATTCTCAGAGAAATACATGAAGGTATACGTGGTTCTCATATTGGAAGCCGATCTTTAACTAGGAAAATAATGCGTGCAGGTTATTTTTGGCCTACTATAGATCAGGATTCCCAACAGTTTGTCAAAACTTGTAAAAAATGTCAATTGCATGACAATGTTCATCATCTTCCCCAGACAGAACTTCATTCCATGACTTGCCCGATTCCTTTTTATCAATGGGGCATGGATCTCTTAGGCCCATTTCCCAAAGCATCTGGTGGTCGTGAATTTTATTCGTAGCAATTGATCACTACACCAAATGGATCGAAGCTCGTCTATTGGCTTCAATTACTTCGAAAAAGGTAAAAGATTTCTTTTTTGAAGAAATAATTACTCGTTATGGTATTCCTACTGTCCTTATCACAGATAATGGAAAGCAATTTGAATCTAAAGAATTCAATGAATTTTGCCAATAACTTTACATTGACCATCGGTTTACTTCTGTTACACATCCCCAATCCAATGGTCTAACTGAAGTGGCAAACAGAATTATTTTACAAGGTCTAAAGAAATGCCTAGACTCGGCTAAGGACAAATGGGTAGATGAAATTTCTAATGTTCTATGGTCATATCGAACTACCCCTAACTTTCGTACAAATGAATCTCCTTTTAACTTGTGTTTCGGAATAGATGCTATGCTCCTAGTTGAAATTGGCAGTTCATCTACACAAATCGATTTATTCAATGCTCAATGGAATGATCAGAAGCTCGCTGAAAACCTGATTCTCCAAGATGAAGTTCGTCATCTAACCTCTCTCGGTGAATTAGCTTATAAAAAGAAATTCATCAGCTACTACAACAAGAAGGTTCGGCCAAATCCATTGAAAGTTGGTGATCTAGTTCTCAATAAAAACGAGGTCAGCAGACAAGATTCAACTAGAAAACTGGACCTAACTTGGGAAGGACCATGCATCGTTGCAAAAGACAATCATAATGGAAGCTATCGGCTCAAAGACATGGATGGAAATGAAGTTGCTCGCACTTGGAATGCTATGAACTTAAGGAAATTTTTCCCTTAATCTCATATGTTTAACCTATCCTTTTGTCTAAAAACGATCCTTTTTACTTTAATATACCATTAAGCAGTCATCTTGTAATATTTTTATTTCATTTTATATGATTCTTTGCGATGGGGAATTCACTTGTAAATTTTTATTTCTCTCATTTAGACGATTCTCTACAATGGGGAATCCACTTGTAAATTTAGACAATTCTCTATAATTGAAAAGTCCTTTGTAAAGTGTTATTTGTTTACTTCAGAAGATCCTCTGTCCTTGCAAATTCAATTATATATTGTTGCCGATTCCATTTAAAATTCCACAATCATCCATACACTTGATATTTACTTAATAAAATAAAGCTCATCCATCGGAATATGCTTCATATAAGAATCTATTAAAATAATACAATCATCCATCAATATCATATCATTTTACACTCAACATAAAAGCATTTTATATTGACGGATCCACAGAAGAATCGTCCACGATAGATGGATCAACGTGGGCTTCGTCTTCATGCTGTGGCAGAGCATCAGGCTGTACATTTGGTTGATCTGCTGGCATCTGAGAGGTATTTTCTTCTATATTGTGAGATTCAGAATCTGCTGGAAGTGTTCCTTCTCCTGAGATGGGATTTTCTTCATTAACCGGCTCATCACTATCCAATTCTTCCTCATCTGATGGAAATTCTTTTCCCATCTCACTTAACTTAAACGATGTTTCCCAGGGAAGTGGATATTCTTTCTCTCCTTCGAGGACCAAGTTAGTGCCCTCTGAAGGATTATACCTGATTATCCCTTGAGCCGCAATCTCTTCCATCATCAGTTGAAACCCCACTTTCATATCTTTATAAGCTACCCGATTCCACATGTTTCTACACCGCTCAGAATGCCAGAAATTATCTAATACTTTTTCTTGCACTACTTCCAGTAGATCCCCATTGTCATCTTCATACCTTTCTTTTATTTCCATCACCATCTTCTGCCACTTCTGACTCACTTTTATTTCTTCCTCCAGACGATTCTCAATTCTCTGATGCGATCCATCAACTTGCCGATGGTCTGTATGTGACTCTTATTTTCGGCTACAACTTCTAGAAGTTTATTTTCTTTCAGGCTTAGCTATTTCATTTTTTCTTCATTTTCTTTTTCCAAGTCTCTTATTTCCTCTACAGCTTGTTCCAAAAGCTTAAACACTTCAAAATGAGTTATCAACCCCATCCATAAATCATTATGCCTAGTTAATACCATTTGTATACACATTTTACATGTAAATTTAAATCTTTTTTGCCTGTACACTCTGCAAATACCAGTCATTGAAGAGATCCCCGATCGCTAGACTAGAACTCGCTCGTGTCTCTTCACTTATGAATACATGCTCCAGAAAATCTTTCGCTTTCTTTACATCAAATAGCCGATCATTTTCTTTAATCGACCATCCTGGGATAAACAGAGGATTCTCTTCAGCCTCTACTGATACTTCTCGGGGTTCTCTAATCACGCCGCGAGCCCTTTTTCTTGAGCTCTCTTCACCCATCGGCTGTCTTTTCTTCTCCTTTACTACCGATGGTACAACTTCCGCAATTACCATTTCCGCTGCTTCCCTTCTCCACCTTGCTTGCTCAGCATCCACAGAACTTTGCATCAGCTTCTCCAAAACATTCTTCTTATTTGTGTTCGGTTTCGCCATAACATTCGTACTATCTACTTTTTGCTTCCCTTTGTTTGAAGTTTGAGTATCGGCAACTTTTCCCCGTTTCTCTGCAAACATCCCATTAATATAAAATGTATTATTCCTACCTGTAACAAAGCTAAAACTCTTATCGATCATAACATCATGCACAATTTCATAGTTTGGCACCGTACCTGATGCTTTCTTCTTACTAGCTCTCAATTTGGCGAGCATATTCTTTCCAAGCTCTTTCCCTACAAATATAAACACATACAAATATTAGCATATCCTTCTATACAATCGACAAAACACTTAAAAAACTCTTAACATACTTAATTCAATTATTTGAAGATCCTTTGCATCCATCAACCCCCCAACTTTCAATAATTTATCTGGCCAGTTTTCATAACACTTCAGTACGAATCCAAAATTTTCCAATGACAAATAACCTCTAGAATCAGCTAATTCTAAAATAGGATTTTTATTATTCACCGATTTAGCTTCGTTCCATTCAAAGTCGATTCTCGACAAACTTGCATGTTTTAGGTAAATGTAATCTTGTTTCTAGTTATGAATCGACGTTGGACCCTGAAATATTGTCGTGCCAGATGACTTCTTTTGGACATAAAAAAACCCTCGCCCTTCTTCAGACTTATACTTCTTACAGAGCATAGAGCATCGTCTCCATAATTCTAAGCTGAACCTTACCCCACAGGCTCGACACATCAAGATAAATGCTATTGTCGCTCTAATTACGTTTGGGTTTAATTGCCCTAATTGAATCTTAAAAAATATCATAATATCTATAAATAGGGGATGAATCAGCACTCTCAACCCTGCCTTGAAATGTGCTAGATACGTGGTTTGAAACCCTTCTGGCGGCAATCTAATACTTGTATTCGCTCCGCCGATCCTAAGCTCGCAATCATCCGGCAAATCAAAAGCCTCTCTTAACCCCCGTGCATTACTAAATCTACACTCTGTACTCTGGTACTGTGGTACTTCTGCATTTTCACCTTCATCATATGCAGGATCGGTCTTGTCCTTGTGTTCTTCTGCTCTAGTGCTCAAAGGTGGACGATAATCTAACCCAATTATACTCAAACTTTCATTGACATATGGATAGTCAATCACCACCTCCCCAAATTGATACCTAGTATTAATGGGTTTCCTACCTTCGAGTACATCGCCGATTCTCATAACCTCCTCCTCCCCTCCCTCACTCACCGTTTCCTCATCTTCCCGATTTCCTCTCTCTATTACATCTTCACTTTCCATAGCTGCAAACAATTTCTCCACCGATCCTACCCCCAATTCCTAACTCTCAAACACCGTTTCACTCTCAGACATTGTTACAAACTGTATTCTGAAAAACACAAAGACAAAGAAATATCAAAATACCTTCTTCAGCAGTCATTGATATAAATTCTTCAAGAACACGAACAAAACTGCACAATAAAAGAAAAATTACAGGTTAATATCCCAGACAAAAGCAAAATCCTCACCTTTCAAACAACCACAGTATTACCAAGTACACTTTTGGTGAATACAGTGAACTCCCTTCGCACTGTCAAATCCTTCGCTGCTAAATACTTTGCTCTGTCACTACTATCGCCAGAATTCTTCAAAACACAAATTCGCAAATGGTAAATGGTAACTGGTTTTTTCATGTAACCCTGTTTTACTTATGTGGAGTTTCGAGAAACTCAACCGCCAAGACCTTTTATTCAAATCTCACCTTTGGATTAAATCATATCCCCATTACTGGCACTTGATGGGACATACATTTATTAGGAGAGAGAATAAATGCTTCCCACTTTCGGCTACAATCCTTACAATTTTTATCCCTTTATATCACCGATCCTTTTCACCTCACACATTTCTTTAACCGAATACTACAGTTCATTCAAATTAAACAATAATCTGGTTCATCTAAAATGGGATGATTCTCCCCTTTCACATACAATAGACGATTCTCCCCTCTCACACCAAAGTGTTATTTTAACATCTTTGCCGATTCCTCATATTGGCTTCCCCACCTGATATGCTATACCATACAATATTCTAACAACTCCTGAATGGACCAAAACCCGATCGGGATCAGAAAACCTGAAAGGTTGCTCAAACCCGATCGGCCTCAGAAAACCCGAAAGGGTGAGCAAACCCGACAGCTTTGTAAATCCTGAAGGACTATATTATTTTGGTCACCAAAAAAAAAAAAAAAAAGAAAGGGGCATATGATATACTATGGTGTATTTACACCTCAATTTACCAACAATTACATTACCCTTCTTATGAAATATACATGGATTTGATCCTCATTCTGTGAACTAAACAAATATATACAAGTTCACAAAGATGATTTGCTCAATTACAAGCAAATATCTCTCAAAGGAAGTTGAGTTAACACTTATACAAACTTAAGAATAAATACATTAAATCCCACATCGAAGAATTATACCATTAGTGCTCCATTAATGAAATGATTATGGTTGTCTATAAATAGGACAACACCCCTCAAAATAAGGTCATGTTCTGAACAGCTTTTAAATACAGTTTCCCAATTTAGCTTCAGATATTTTGCTAACTTTAGCATCGGAGTGAAATTGGGATCACCCCAATTTCATTCTAACCTTCTTGTCTTGCAGGTTCTTCATTCAACCAAAAAACCGATCTACTCTCCACCAGATTCTAGCATCTTCAATTCGCTTTGTTCAATGGCTTCAATTCTTCAATTTCGAAAGCTTATTTTTGTAGAGCCCGTGAAGTGTTCTGATTTGGGTTTGGAATGAAAGCTATAGTTCAAGATTTTAGTGCGCAGTTTGTGAAGGTAACATTTTCCTCCCAAATGTTATTGTATTTTGCCATTGACGGGTTTGTAACACCCCAGGTAGTTAAAAAAAAAAAAAATTGTCGCACAGTTGATGGGTTAATAAACTTACAATTTTTTTAAAAAAATTTTTGCACATAATTCTCCGCCGTGTAATCAGTGGAAAAATGATGGTTTGGACCATTCTGGATACACGAAATATCATGTGAGACTATTATGAATAAGAAAATGCATATATGATTAAAATATAGTTTGATCTAAACATGCGAGACTATATTGGCTAAAAGCCCCTCATAAAAATGACAAAGATAATATGTATGAAGAACACTTGATTGGATTTTTTTATTGATGCTTTTATGCGTAAAATTTCTAATTATATAGGCTCAAAATATAATTGAAAATTTATTTTATTTTCCAGCTATATCTTTTCAGATAAAGTTTATAAACTTTTTTTTCCATGATTTAAAAGAAACAATCTTTCTATTGATCAATTTTTAGTGTTATCATATTCTCAAAATTATATTGCACACTGAGGTAGGGAACATCTATTTATTGGTATAAGACCTTTCAACTATTAAATCCCAAATAGTAAAATATTACTAATATACATTCATCTTTTTTAAAGAATCCCTTCTGGGAGCAAGGAACACCACATATCTTAAAACCTTTCGATATTTCAATAAATGGTCATTTGAATGTTGAATAATTTATCTCATCATTATAGAATATCCAACGCGATTATGCCAAAGTATAGTCATTCCGATTAGTAAATTTTTGGTCCAAAAGGTGACGTGCACATTCGAGACATAAAAGTAGAAAAACATTTTTTTAATATATATTCATTTGTGATCTTTTCGTCATATAATTTCATTTGAAAAGTAATTCTAAACATGGTTGAATTTTATTCTTTTATGAATTTGAAATTTTATAAAATCAATTAATAAAAATTAATCAAGTATCCCATAAGTTTAGTTTATAAAATATTTTTTAAAAGAATAATTTTTATAGAAGAATTTATTTTTTCTTAAAAAAAAAAAAGTTAACCGTTAACTTTGACAATTAAAAATTTAACAAGAGTTTACTGTCTATAATAGCATTTCTCATCTTAATATTTATATCAAAAGTAATTTGACACAATAATTAAGGATGTAAGCTTATATTGAATGGCTACAAGTTCAAATTTATTTAACCCTACAAAATATTTAATTATTATTATAATTCAAAATTACAAGCCTTTATATTGGCAAAGCCTTGAAAACCCCTTACAAATTTGTGCTAAATAGTAATTGATGTATCAAGATATTTATTTTTCAGGAAAATTTTTAATGTTCATTTAAAAAAAATATCTAACCTTTAATTTATTTATACCCACAGAAATGAAAAGTAAAGATTAAAATATGGGTCAATACACGGAAACGAGAGGACTTTTTATCATTGTGAACGCGGAACTATAAAAAAAACGTGGAATCTTCCTCCTTCATTCATTTCATATTCATTTTCTTTCTTTGTGTCAACTAATTTAATTATGACTTATTAATTTTCAATATGAACTTTGTTTTCCATTTTTAAATTATTGTACTTGAATTTAAAAATTTAAAAATTTCCACTGTTTTAAATAAAATGAAAAAAAACTCATTTAATTTTATATTGTATATTTTTCTCATCTGAATAACCCATACAATGCCTATCCCAAAAGGGGGAAAAAAACCGAATAATTTACATAAGTTAATGCAAATTGAAATAAATATTAAGATTATATAAAAAAAATTAGTTAAGAATTAAAATATTATTATTTTTTTATCTTTGAATTAAATCGATTCAACTAATTTTGATAGAACTATTAAAAATAAATTTTAATTCTACAACATTTGTTGCTTTGATTATAGTTTTTCTAATGAAGAATCTTAGCATTTAACTCATGGGCAGAGTGGGACACACGTGAGGAATAAGATAAAATTTAATATTTGTAAATTGATTTTTTTTTAATTGAGTTCCGTGAGTATTATTTTCATTTTGAATGAGCTGTTTGAGTTTGACAACGTTGGAAAGAGA
>JAWZTD010049834.1:0-11006 GCA_035221335.1 Echites panduratus | reverse complement strand
TAAGGGTTTTTATGTATTTTACTTCCTATTAGGTTTAAGTAACTCATGGGTATAAATAGAACATTATAATGTAATTAAACTAATCTATTTTTGAATGAAAAACAGAATTTTCTTGGAGGATTGCCGAGATGAAGATCAAATGATCTTTCTTGAGTGGGTTTTGCTATAACTCATCTAGGGTTCTTGTAGGACTTCTTAGTGCTTTTCAACACTTGGTTAGGGTGTGAATTGCCTACCAAACACAAGTCATTGGTTGATGTTGCATGCCAACATAGGTCAATGAACAAACTATAATTTTGGATGAAGTCTTGGGTAAGTTTTTTCAATTGTTGTTTGTTATGTTGAAGAAGAATGTTTATTTTGCATGAATCACATCAAAAGCACACACATAAAAGTATAAAAAAAACTTTTAAAAAGCGAATTCTCCATGTAAAAGTATCAAATTTGTCATTCAAAGGAATTGTCAGTCAAATTAGTTTCTTCCAACTACTATATGTTATGAATTCTTCCAGTGGAAGTTTGTATTGCCATCTTGCAATTTTTTTGCTTTACTATTATATTATGTTATTGAGTTTTCTATTATATTATGTTTCAAGTTAAGTACTATTGGATTATTGTTGCCTAAATGATTCATAATGCACTTGTTTGCTACTTGGATTAAATCTCTTTATATTAGGTTTTTTGATTGATCTACTCAATTGGCACATAATAACATTTTCTATTTTCCAAGAAGCATTTAACTAAAATTTAATAATCTTATCCTTCTAATGACATCAAATATTAGGATTGAATTTATTTGAATTTTTTTTATTATAAGGGATACTTTAATCAAATAGAAAGGTTAAATACTAAAACATTCATACATTCAATTGATTTACATGGGAAATGAATTGAATCTATACTTGTATTGTGTATTAAGTTTTAGGGAAGGTCTAGGTATGAGAGTCATCTTAGGTGTATTAGAATGGCATAGGTGAATCTTGGGATAGGTCACCGCATGTCATCCCAAGTAATATTAGAATGGTATTATTAGTTGTCCAAACATTTGGAGACAATTCATTTTGAAGCAGTGAGCGTGGAGATCAAAGGTTTTAAGTTCGAAACCTATAAACGATTTCTTAGATTAAGATCTGATTCATCTAAAACGCATCATAGTGAACATGCATTTCCATGATAATCCAAGAATAGTATAAGTAAATATGCCAACTCTTTAATTAATTAATGCAAAATCTTTGAAAACGACATTGTACATAGATAAAACTGGTCTTTTCATTTGTCTATAATGTATTCATTTTAGTCTAACTTGGATATTAGAGTTTAGATGTTAGTCCTATTTGGGATATTGACTAAAGCTGAAAAGTTCTCTGTTTTGTTTCATTTAGCCAACAGAACAATATGAACATATTTGTTCGAAACATTAATGTTAAAACATATCCAAGGTCGAATTTTCTTGGTTGATATTTCGGTAATATGAAGATTCATCAAAGAATCTGGTTTACAGTTCCTTTAAGAAATATATTATGGGATTTTAGTTTAGGCAAGAATAATTTTGTTTCTATAACATCACAGTCAAATTCTACTTTATGTGAATTTATAATGTCTCAAATACTCTTCATTCCAATGACATGAATATCATCTAGATGCTGTCTCTATTCTATTAATAGTCCTAATTACGTATTGAGTTAATCTCCTACTACGAAGTTTTCTTTATAAGTTAATGTGAACACTAACCAAATTTTGATATGAATGAAATCTGAGGATCAACTATAGCAAGTTATTTTGCTCCCTTTTGTTGAATGACCGAAGTAAGTGGAAACTTAAAATAATGCACAATAACATCTTATGATAGAATAGAATGTTGTCAACTATAAAATTTATTGTGCAAACTTCAGCCAAACTTAGTAGCACAATACATGGGTTTCTCATGTTACTAAAATGCATGTCAAGTTGAAGTGATCATTAATAGATGATCATCATGCTGTTATTTCGGAATAGAAAACTATATGCCACAATTTTCTTCCCTAGTGATACAGCAAATCAGAATGTTTCCAAATCCAAGTGATTGAAATAAATTAAGCATAATGAAGCATGAGATCCTTTATGTAGAGGGAACAAAACAAAAGCAAAAAGAGAACAACTAAATAAATAAGAAAATCTTAAATGCTACTGTCATCTGAAGTTTATAAGTTCTAACCAAACATGCTTTGCCTAACCCAGTTTTTTTTCAAAGCTTTTTCTAGCCAACTCTTTCTTCATCACTATTTTGAGGGGAAAATCTAGGTCACATCTATGAGGAATTTATGAAAATAGTATCTCAATCAAGTTTAAATCCTGGCTCGGGTTCAAGTAAATGCCCTATCTTCACATTGTCACAAGTATCCACCGTGGTGCTATCTTACCATCCCATTAGAAGTTATTACTCAGATTGTCCTTAGATTTAGAACATATCTAAATATACTCCAATCACTGTCATCTTGGAAATGGTTCAAGAAACTTGCAGTAGGTAATATTGAAAATATGTTTTGATTTTTGTTTTTGTTTGCAAGAAATCGAAATCAA
Source organism: Echites panduratus (assembly GCA_035221335.1). Lineage (NCBI taxonomy): Eukaryota > Viridiplantae > Streptophyta > Magnoliopsida > Gentianales > Apocynaceae > Echites > Echites panduratus. The sequence continues at coordinate 8,447 of JAWZTD010049834.1, read as the reverse complement.
TGCAGATCAGATCAAAGAACCCATCAAGAATTATATACTTTTTGATTAAAAAATTAAATAATACCAAAATTAGATAGCAATTACATATGGTAACAAGTGGAACACAAAAATTAAACAATACCCATTCCAGATAAACTAACAAATAGCTATTAAACAATACCCATTCAAAATTTGTGAGTTTCCAGTTTTGAAAGAAAACAAAAAGGGAAGATTTTTACCTTTCTGGAATAGAATGGTAGCCGTGTGGGAAGATTAGCAGAGGTGAGAGGACAGTGTTGATGCCGAAGAACAATGCAACAAAGACTGATTAGAGTGGCGACGGAAGGCAGGGAATCACAGTGGAAGAAGAATATCAAGCAGAATAGATAAACAAAATTTTTGAAAGGGAACACTTGAGGTGAAGTCGAAGTCTGCATCGCAGAGATAAAGTTTGGGGAGGAGACGTCTGCGTCGCTGAGATGACCTTATGATGATTGAAGTTTGCAAACTGCTCGAAATGACGTCGTTTTATCTTTGGGAGTAGGGAGAAAATTAATTTGTCCGAAAATTTCAGAAAATCAGTTGGCTCCAAATATTGGAGCGACAAATTCAATTTTATTTTTTTTCATTATATTTTGGGACCAAAATAAATGTCCCAAAAAAATTTTATTTGTTTGAGTTAAGTTATTTTATTCTAAGACATTTATAAATGTCTCTAAAATAATTCAATTATAATCATTTTTATTCCAAACGTCCTAAAAAATTACAAATAGAATATATTTTTCTAAATTAAAATATAAACTTCCTTAATTTTATTTTCATTATATTAAGACCATTTAAATGTTTTATTTTTAAATTCTCTAATTCTAATTCTAAAAAAACATTCTTAATTCTAATTCTGAATAATTTGATTTTTTAAGGACATCTATAAAGGTCCTTAATTTGATTAATAATATTAAACTTAAACATAAACATTCTAAAAACTATTTAATATAAATAATTAATTTTTGTCCACCAGTAAACGTCCTTAATAATGGTATATTAGGACGCATATATATAAACGTCCCTAAAGCCCATTTTTGTTATAGTGGAAGGGCTGCTAACTCATCAGACACCAGCCCGTATAAGGTCTGGCCCTCAGATACGGCCTTGGTTAGATCATCTTCATGGGAATGCAAGACCTCTTCCTTCTTCTATAGCTCTATGGAAATTTCCAAGAGGTCCTTACCTCTTCCTTTAGACTCATCTAGCAATTGATAGGACTTCTGAAGCTGTTCTTTAGTTTGCCCTAGCTCCTCTTTGATGGAGAACCAATCATCCTCAACTCTTTTGAGCTGATCCTGTGTTTTCCTCAGCTCTATCACGATGCCTCTGCCTGAGTCTTGGAGGGTCGATATCTCTCTGCCCTTTTTGTTATTTGCGTTTTTGAGGTTGCTAATGACCTGCTAGAGGTCGTCTCCTTCCCTTTACGCTGAGCAATCCTCCTCAGTTGCTCAGTCAATAAAACATGTTGTTGAAAGAAAGATTAAGGTCATTAAGAGATTTCAAATAGTGGCCAAAAATAGAAGAAAGGACAGTAGCAAGAAGATTAGGAACTTACCGAAAAATGTAAGGTGGCAAGGTTCTTGGATAGCTCCTCATCGCTCATCTTCTAACCTATGTCCCTATCGACGGACGAAAAGCACTCTAGGGAGAATGAATGGGCATGCGGCCACTGAAGCAGAGAGTCAGACTCTCCACAGTAATACCGGAGACCACTACAGAATCTCTGATTGATCAGAATCTCGGTATGTACTTGATGGGCAAAAGGGTAAAACTCAAAAGACCTGATTTGAATACCCGACAACCTAATCTAATGAGTAAAGGTCCAACCCAAATTACACTTGGGTCCAGACATACAAAGGTCTATAAACATAAAATAATACACCTCATGAAGGTCGTGAAAGCTAGTCCATGACCTCTGTAAATCTCAGTAAGCTCCACGATGACCAAGTCTTGAATTATGGCAAAGATGAAGGTCGCTGAGGACCTCCTCAAGGTTGCTGGACCTAGGACCTAGACAACTCCCAAGGTCCACTGAACCACCGTCAATTTCTCTAGCAAGCTTTATAAGACTGCTAAGCACCTACGAGGTCCTGAAAGAGCTTTACAAGACTCCTAGAGGTCTCGGATGTACCCTTAATAGTCTCCCAGACTCATTAAAAAAACATGGTACACTCCAACAAGGAAATTTGTTAAAAAGATCATTGCAAGATTGGCGAGATACATTTCCCACAATCGAATAGGATTACAAGGGATCCTAATTGATTCCAATTATGATACTACTCCTAACTTCAAGGGGAATTAGTTATCCTCTTAAGATAGGCCTAATCATGAATCATGATAAGATAGTCGGAATACTCTCAATCTGATAATTTACTTTTGAACGAAGAAGTCATCGACTTTATCTGAACATCCCATACAATAAGTACTAATTTGATCATCAGATTTATACTCAGGACGACAGCTTACTTTGATGATCTCATTTTCCGCTTTCTTTGTTCTTACAATCGCCACTGCGACAAGGTGACACAGAGGATTCTTTCAGGCGCCATCACTTCTGGTGTTGTCTGTGGGAATTCTTACAAAACTCATCCTATAACTAAAAAAAAAAAAATCGTAATGGCACAAAAACAACAGGAAAGACTTGGACAACCATGTAGAACGGAATTGCAGATTGAAGAAATAATCGGTGAAGAACCTTCTCAAACACTCGCGGAAGGAAATCCAACTGATGCTCCTGTTCTAGAATCAAATCAGAATCCAGTGATGACCCATTCCAGACCTTCCAGAACCCTGGTAGAGACTCCGCTAGACCCTAAAGCAACTCGTTCAAGTCCCTCAAGAACACCAATGGAGACTCAACATGAGAGAAATGTCTCGGAGAATGTGGCAAAAAGAAAACCTCATACGTCATGGGGGTCATGAGGAAGTCATGTCACAGTGCTTGAACATTTACTAGAGAGAATGGTAAATGTTCTAGAAAATCTCACGAATAAAAGAGATTATATCTCCACAGAGAGGGCACCATCTCACACTCAACACACTGAGAGAAGACCATCAGAAGCCTCTGATCAAAGAAGGGAAAGGCCAGAGAATGTCAGAGGAAGACCCAAGGATGCTGGACAACAGTGAGAATTTCAAGCTCATGGAGAAGAAAGAAATCCATGAGATAATGAAATGGATAGCAGAAGAGATATACCTAAAGTAGACCTTCAGGAAACACTTCATAGAGGTAAAGAGTTTGATTTGAGAGATAGATTAAACAGAGATGCTATCTCTCAAAACCATTGAAAAGACCACCATGGAATGACTCCTGGAGCTAGACCTCAGAATGATCACCTTGAACAAACTACGAGCAGAAACATTGAGGTACAGGCAGAAGAGGAAACAACCTTAAAAAGGTTGAAGGTCCTGATCCAGAAATTGGGGTAGACCTCGCTGAACGATCACTATTCGTGGACAAAATTAGGTTGAGAAAGAAGCGCCCCGGGTTCAAGCCCCTCAGATTACTACAAAGTATGACGGAACCACAAAGCCACAGCTCCACATTGATGAATACGTCTCTTATATGGAGATGTTCGAGAACCCAGACTACTTAAAATTCAAAGATTTCAGCTTCACATTGACAAAAAATGCTCAATCTCGGTTCAAAGGACTTCCAATAGCAAGTAGCGCCAGCTGGAATCAGCTTAAAGACCTATTCTGAAAAATTATCAGAGTAGTAAGAGGTGTGAAAAAGACATAAACCACCTCTTCACAATCAAACAGAAGGTCAGAGAAAGTACGAGGAGCTACTACAACCATTTGAATGATGAAGTTGTAGAAATTGAACAAAAGAATGACACTATATACATCACCATATTCAAGCAAAGATTGCAAAGGGGTATGTAGAGGAGAGGGTTTTAAGGGTGAAACTTCTACAAACTCTTTTGGAGAGGTTGCTAAAGGTAGAAGAAACCTCCATCTAGAATAAAATTCTTGGATTTACACATCTCGCTAACAAAACAAGTGAGGTGAAGCCTCAGCAAAAGGACACCTCCAGAAAGAGATATAGGAGGGACATTCCAACAAATAGAGGACCTCGAGAAAAGAAAACAAAGACCTTCCTAGACTTGATAACCAACCTCTGAAGGCCCCAAGAGCAGAAGTTTTGATGGAAATGGAGAGGAAAGGTCTACCGAGACCTCTGAAGTGTCCAGTGGCAAAAAGAGACTTGAACAAATTTTGCAGACATCACAGAGATCATGGTCACCTTATAGAAGACTGTTTTGACCTCAAAAGAGAAATAGAGAGGTTGACCAAAGAAGGTCATTCGCAAGAGTTCTTAACATAAGCAGAAAGACCTTGAAAGGAGCAAAGGTACAGATGTGGAACTTCTTACAGTCTGCTATTTCCAGTTAGAAAGATTTTGGTGGATACCAAAAGTGTTGTCAATGTCCTCTATAAAAGGGTATCTGATCAAATGGGACTCAACAAAAGTTTGTTGATTAAGACTGATATCGCACTCACCAGATTCAGTGGTGCAACGACCTATGCAGAAGGAATTTTAGGGATCCAAACTTCAGTCACACAAGATGGAAAAGGAGTAACAAAGGACATGGAATGGCTCGTTATTGATAAACCAGGGACATACAATGCCATGTTAGGCAAAAATGGGGTCATTGACCTGCAAGCAGAGATCTCCCTCATTTACTACTGCATGAAGATCAAAACAAGACAAATCTGGATCACTCTCAAATGAGATAGGCAAATGGCATCTGAATGCTATTTAACAGAAGGAGATGATTCAATATAGACCAAGGCAAAGAAACACTTAGCAATAGAGCTTGTCAACCTAACCAAAAAGGATGAAAGGTCATGAATCCAGGCAACTAGAAAAGGGGAAAGAGTATACTTGAATCCTGAATTTCCTAAAAAAGGAATTAAAATATTAGACTCTATTACTCCCAAGACCAAAGGAAAGCTTGTAGACACATTGCAATAGAACCTAAAGGCCTTTTCCTGGAAGTTTACAGAACTAGAGGCTATCAATAGAAGCATAGCTGGGCATAGAGTTGCTCTACGACCTGGGGTAAAGCCAGTGAAGCAGAATAAGCAGAACAAGGTGATAGCTCGAGAGGTTCTAGCTCTTCTCGACACATGAATACTCAAAGAGGTCCTATACCCTAAGTGGCTTACCAATCTAGTCGTGGTCCCCAAGAAAGAAGGAGCGTTGAGGATGTGTATAGACTTCGGGACCTTAAACAAATACTACCAAAAGGACTCTTACCCACTTCTCAGTATTGATCAGATGGTTGATTCTACTACAGGTTATCAATGGTTATATTTCTTGGACGCCTATAAAGGGTATCATCAAATACCTATGGCACTAGAACACACTGAAGTGACCTCCTTCATAATAGAGGTCGTAACCTATTGCTACACTAAGATGCCATTAGGTTTGAGAAGTGCAAGAGTAGAGTTTCAGAAAGCTATGCATAAAATTTTTAAAACTCTCAGCTTGGCAGAAACATCTAGGTCTATATGGATGACATTGAAATTAAGTCCAAGACCTCAAAAGATTTTATTAAAGATATCGGAGAGACCTTTCAAAAGCTGAAGTCAACACATAAAAAGTTCAACTCAGGAAGTGCACATTCGGAGTCTCAGCAGGAAAGTTTTTGGGCTTCATGAAATCAGAAAAGGGGATTGATGCAAGTCCTGGCCAGATTAGAGTTTTGCTTGAAATGGAAGCTCGCCAGAGCATCAAAGAGGTACAAAGCTTAACAGGAAAGATGGCAGCTCTCAAGCCATTGATCAGCAAGATGGCTGATAAGGGGTCTAAGTTTTTTTGATATATTGAAGAAACCTATAGGCTTTCAATGGACTGAAGAATGCTAATCATCATTCACCAAGCTAAAGGAGTTCCTGGGAAAACCACCTCAGTTACTATCTCCACAGGTCGGGGAGGAGCTTTTAATGTACCTTACTGTCACTGATAATGCAGCAAGCTCTGTACTCATAGTAGAAAGGTCAGAATTGTAATTCATAGTTTATTATGTAAGTAGGCTGTTGAGAGGTCTAGAGGTCCGTTACTCAGACCTCGAGAAACTTTTGTACCTGATTGTTATTACATCAAAGAAGCTTAAACCTTACTTCGAGGCATTGCCTATAAAGGTCTTAATGAACTTACAGTTAAGACAAGCACTAGCAAAGCTAGAGCTCTCTGGCAAAACTATGAAATGGGCTTTGGAGCTGTCCTGATATCAAATAAACTTCGAGTCTCACAGAGCAATCAAGGCACAAGCACTATCAAATTTTATTGAAGAATACACTAGACTGCCCATGGACTTCGAAGAAACCGAAGAAGAGGATGTCTGGACCATGTATATAGATGGTTCAACATTAAAAGACAGTGCTGGAGCCGGTATCATGTTGATTAGTCCAAAAAGGCAAGTATTTTCCTTACGCACTAAGATATAACTTTCCTACATCCAACAACGAATAAGAATATGAAGCATTAGTAGCAGGTAAAAAGCTGGTACTAGCTTTACGAGTCCGCAAACTTCATGTAAAGGTGGACTCACAGGTTGTAGCAAGTCGAGTTTCAGGGACCTATGAAGCTAAGGAAGACAACATGATGCAATACCTAGAGAAGGTAAAGAATTTGACCTCAAATCTAGACTATTCATGGTAGTGCAGATTCCAAGAAGTCAAAATCTTGAAGCAGACATCCTTTCAAAGGTCTTCAAGGAATTGGAAGTGACTAAGGGAGAGCTCCCAATTGAATGTTTAGATTCTTCCTCTTTAACTTTTGAAGAGAGTTTGACAATAGAAGACCAAGCAGATTGGAGATATCCCCTCTTTAGATATCTCAAGCATTGAGAGTTCCCTGAAGATAAAAAGAAAGCTCACAAAGTCAAAAAATAGGCTCCGAGATATGTGCTCATTAGAGATGATGAAATTTACAGAAGGCTATACATTTGGCCTTTACTCAAGTGTCTCAGCAAAACAGAAGCAGAATACATAATTGAAGAGACTCATAGAGGTATATGCGGATCTCACATTGGAGTCAAGACAATTGCAAAAAAGGTCCTCTGGACAAGATATTATTGGTCATCTATGGTATCAAACATAGAAAAGGTCATCAAGAAGTGTCAAAGTTGCCAGTTGCACTGAAATAAGTCACACAGACCTCCTGAGAGGTATCACACAATAAACAAGTTAGTCCGATTTGACATCTGGGGGATTTACCTCCTAGGACCATTTCCAAAAGGAGTAGGGGGTGTAAAGTTGAATATTTCACAAGATGGGTGAAAGTTGAACCCATGGTAACAACAACCTCACAAAAGGTCCAACCCTTTGTATGGAGGAACTTTATTTGCAAATTTGGGATACCATGAGCTATAATCTCTCAACATTAACTGGAGAACCCTTCAAGACCTTCTGTGAAAACCTAGGCGTTGTGCAAAAGTTAAATTCAGTAGCTCATCCACAAGCAAATGGCTTGGTGGAGGTCACAAATAGAACCATTCCGGAAGCTGTTAAGAAAAGACTAACGGGCTTGGAAAAAAAGGGTCGAAAGACCTCATGGCCAAAAGAAATTACTAGTCTACTGTGGGCCTACAGGACAACACCTAGGAAAGCTACTGGAGAAACTCCTTTTAGCCTGTGCTTCGGATCAGAAGCAGTACTTCTAGTGGGGGGTTGGAATGAAAACCTTAAGGCTTACTAAATATAATTCAGTCTTAAGGCAAATTACAACCTTTTTCAACAAAAAGGCAAATTACGACTTTTTTCAACAAAAAGGTTAAGGAAAGAAAATTTTCTATTAGAGATATGGTTCTCAAGAAACCTGATGTTGGCAAACAAGGACAACTATCTAAGCTACAAGAAAGCTGGGAAGGTTTATACATACATAGTCCAAGAAGTACTTCAAGGTGGAAGCTATAGATTAGCAGACTTGGGAGGTAGACAATTTCTAAGACCTTGGAATATTTGCCATCTTAAACAATTTCATGCTTGAACGGATGACCGGCTTAAAAGAATTGTTATGCTGCCAAAGTGTTACACTTTTTCTCTCTTCAAATATGATGCTGCCAAAGTACTAGAGTTCTACTTTGCAAGTCTTATTATAATGAAGTTCTGCAAGTCTTATTATTACGAAGGCTTTCTTTGGTACAAGTTAAAATGCTATGAAGATTATTCTACTGAGAAGATTTCTTCTACAATTATTGGAACATAGTCATTATCAAAAATGCAAATTTATTGAAAAGGTCGGTAAGGAATATTTTACAAGCATGCTAAGGAAAAAGGCATGAAATATTGTTCAAAAAAAAATAGAGAAAGGAAAAAAGCTCAAAATGAGCAAAATTCAGCTATTACAACCTGAGGTAATAATAAATAAAAAATTGTCTATTAAGCTATAAAGTAGAAAATTCCTAAAG
>JAWZTD010049823.1:0-11008 GCA_035221335.1 Echites panduratus | reverse complement strand
AAAGAAAAAGGTTGTTCAAAAGAGTTATTTTGATCTTGAATTTCACTTTTAGCCTTAATTTGGAATTTATCACTCTAAAACTTGTCTTTGCATATGTTTAAGGCGAAATACATAGAAACGTGGTTAACTCGGGGATGACATAAGGCCTTCTTTGACTCGTTTGAGCCTTTCTTTAAGCCTACCTTTTACGTTATATTCATTGGTCCCTATTTGAGCCTAAATGAGAATAGTTTTTTAGCTATTCTATTTCTTTGACATTAAACCTCGCTATTTACTTTTCTACCCTATGCTTGAATGATTTTTGAGAGAATAACGGCCAAATTCTTTTAGAACTCATCTTTTGTGCAAGAATTTAATGAATGGTGAGTAATGAAGGTGAATAGAGGATGCAAGAAGAATTTTGCAAAAAAGAAAAGAAAAAAAAAAGATGTGTTATTAACTTTTGTTGATGAAAGTCGAAAAAAAGAAGAAGAAGAAGAAGAAGGGAGTTGAAAGGAAAAAAAAAAGGAAAAAAAGGGGACGATGCTCTAAAGAAAAAAATAATAATAATAAAAGAAAACAAAGAGCAATGAAGGAGTTAGTGAAGAAAAAAAGAATGATGATTCTTGTTTTAAAATATTTATATTATGAGTTATAGCCTTTACTTAAAATTTTATATTCTCTCATACGATAAACTTTGCTGATCCTAATCCTTCGTTTATAACTAATTCCAAAAGCCTAACATTACAAGCCAAAAGTCCTATTTGACCAGAGTAGACTTGCTTCTATCATTAGTGGAGAGTGTGTGCATTGACAAGCTTATGGTTGTGATTTTTTTTTTCTTTTTAAGGTTACTCGTGTTGTTCTTTGATTGAGATAATTTGATGATTATAATCTTATCTTTGGTATGCTTTAATTTGTCAAAACTTATCTTCGGTATGCTTTAATTTGTCAAAATTTGAAGATTTAAAATTTTTTTATGTTATGTTGGATAATGAATTGAGTATTTTATGACTAAATCATGTGAAGTTGTCACACACTTGGTGCACGTTTTTCTATGGGATTTGTGGTTTGGTAAGAAAGGAATTCTGATTTCTTGCATATTTTGTTTCATGTCTCTTGTCTTAGTTTCGAGATTTCATTATGAGGCATTTTGCATGTCGTTTTGTTCCTGGGTATGATAAGGAGTTTACTTGAGGACAAGCAAAAGTCCAAGTGTGGGGGAATGATTTATACATATTTAGGCTAAGTTTTATGTCATTTTTTGTATTATTATTTTATGTAATTAGTGTAAATTATGTCATATTGGATATATTTTACTTTTCTATACTTGATTTTTGTTTATATGAAATTTCGGTCAAAAATAGCTCGAAAACAACCTAAATCGCTAGAGGATGGTGTGATGAATATATAAAAATGGTGCGGAATCGGCAGGCGATGTGCCATAGATAGGCTGTCGGGCGGTAGAGAGCCAAATAGCAGCAAAGTCCTGTTGGAACTCTATTATCATCGTTATTCTCTAATAATACTTCTTTTGTAATATGATTTCAATTAGGATTTTGTAATAGGATTTCAAGTATAATCTTAATTAGTTCTTAGATTCTTTTAAAGGTAACTACTTCTTGTAAAGGAGTCTTATAACTCCTATAATAGGGCACTTATCATAAGCTTTGTACACAATTCAAGATTGATTACCAGAAGAGTCCTGAAGACAAGAAGATTATTTTCCTCAGGGCAGTTTTCTTTTTCTCTTCTCTTTGTTTCATTAATCATGTTTTGTGAGTAGTTTTCTTTTGCTAGCAAGAACATGAAGTAAGTTATTTTGATATGGAGTTATGAGATTTGTTTGTTTTTCTTATTAAAGATTTGATCTTTATTTTTGAGTATTTATGCAATTCTTGTTTTCATCTTATTAATTGTGTTTATTGATTTAGCCTGATCACCTACATTAAGTTGCATGATTATATTGCTAGGGTTTAAATATTATCGCTAAGATTGCTAAATCCACCAAGTAGCAACTATTGATAAATTTGGTTTTGGCTAACAACTTGATTTACAATAGAGAATTGTATAAATCAAATTGCATGAGATTAAAGCTTCTTTGTTTTATGTAATTTGACGATGATGATGTCTTCATGTTTAATTGAATTTAATTGATTAAATCTATTGATTGCTAAGACTTAGGTATATTCGATTAAGTTAGGGATTTTATTTATTGCCACAAGAAATTGATCTAATTAAAGGATAGAAATTTGAGCGCTAAGTCTAATTTTAAAATCAACTACTCAACTGACTTATTTGATATATGATTAACCCCACAATAATTGACTTACGGATTGTTTCTTGTTAACAACTTTCTCATCTATATTCTTACTTTTAAATTAGTTTTTAATTCTTTTTACAAAACTTTTCCAAAAATTCCCCTTTTTGTTATTTGTTGATTGGTGATAATTAAATTTAAATTCAATTCTCTATGGAATCGACCCTTCTTGCCCTAACTACATAGTTTGGTAATTATGTTTAATTTATGTGTGTTGCAACGCTCACGTTCACTCCCTCTTGTTTCATGGGTGATGTGTTTTTTATCATGCTTTTTATTCCACCTTTTGTTCTTTCACTTAATGATTTTTTTCCTTTTTTGCCCCGTTCAAGCTCTTGACTTTGTCTTGTTATCATTGTCTCTTGCAAATTGCCTTTCTGTTTTACTTCCATGTTCTGAAGTCATTTCTAGCATACATATAGAGAAATGCCTATGATTCATCCCCTAACAACAGTTGGAATTGCCCTAATGGCTAAAACCTAAGAACCTTTAGAAATAAAAAAAAAAGAATTTCAGTGGTTTATGTCATTCTTTGCCTATCAATTGTCACAGATATATTGGGTAAAAAAGTAAAGTTTTAGAGTCCATCTTCTATATATCTTAGAGAGTGCAGATTCCAAATTGGATCTTGCAATATACACCTTTCTCTTTTAATTCTAAATATTGTGCTTATGTGATTAGTTATTATTTAATTTGGGCTCCTCAAGTTTAAGTAGATAATATGTTTCCAATGTAAAATGCTATATTTTTTTTCTTGAAATAATAAGTACCATGATCCACAGAAAATGATCACATTGAATGACAAAATAATGAGTTTAGCATATTAAAAAAAAACTCCACACTGCGCATCACCCGATGATCATCACCTAGTCTTCTTAAATTGCATATGCTCCAGACAAACATGAATATTTGACCTAGGGAATTTTCAACCCTTAAATGTAGTTCTAAAGCATGTTGGAAAATTGACATTAAAATTATAGGAAGTGAATGAGAAAATTATTTCTCAACATATCACTCTTAGAATACTTGTTAGATTCATCATCTCAATTTGATAATGTTGAAAATCTAAAAGTTTCATCGAGAATTTAAGTAGTTATTTGAAAATTTTACATAGATCCTTAGAAAATAATCTAAATGGTTGCACGGAATTCTAAAAGGTCACTTAGAAATTCTAAATAATTTAAAGTCTTTCTTCTAATCCTCTACTTTTTTAATTTATAAATAGGACCTTCCTATTCAGTTTTAAGAAGAGAAGAAAATTATTAGAAAAACCAATTTTCTTTCTATTTCTTCATTGCATAAAATATTTTGATAGTGTTCTTTAGTCAATTTGTTCGAGTTCGAGTTCGATGGGTGAAGAATCTTATACTAACTTCTTCATCGTGTCCGTTGTATCCTGGGAGACAAACGTCCATATCAATCTCAAGCATAAGTACCAAAGGAGGTGAATCTATTTTAAGGAGATTGTGTTGTACACAGGTCTCAAATAATTCTTTCTTATTTTTATATTTTATTTATCTTTTGTTGTTTTTTCCAGTTGAATACATATTTCCAATTATTATTTCTAACAATCTTAAAACAGTTTTGTTCTTGTATTCAATATAATGACTTCAAAAGATATCAGTATGCCTACTGATGGATTGGGCTCTGTAGTTGCTGCTGATTCAATGTTGCCAGGTAAAACAATATTGAATCTTGCAAGATTCTTGACTAAGGATGATCTTATTCTTTCCGAGGGAGAAAAAGATGTGCAAGTCATAACTCGATTGAGGCTTGGATGCATTTTAATTATTTGCGCCAAAACTATGTGATGAATGGGTTACATGACTCGTTGTATAATGTGTATGATACATACAAAGAACAAAAACCTTGTGGGAATAAAAGATTCCAAATCCACCAATGGATATGTATTTACACTAGCTAGTGTTGTTGTTTATTGGAAGTCCTCAAAACAAACTATTATAGCCAAATCCATGGTTGAATCTGAATTTATAGCTTTGGATAAATGTGGAGAAGAAGCAGAATGGGTACGCCATGTCCTGAAGGATATTCCTAAATGGGAAAAACTTATGCCACAAATATGTATTTATTGTGACAGTCAATCAGCAACTGGAAGGGTACAGAGTAACATGCAGAATGGTAAGTTTAGACAGATACGTCGTAGACATAATACCATCAAACAACTACTATCTCGATTGACCACGTGAAGTCAAAAGATAACATTGCTCATCCATTAACCAAAGGTTTGAGTAAATTGGCAGTTGAAAAGTTGACAGACGGAATGAGATTAAAGCCCATGAAAAAATAAGTTTTTATAAAGAAAAACCCAACCTAATTGACTGGAGATCCTAAGATTTAGGTTCAATGGGGACAACCTAATTATAAGAATGTGGTCATTGTGGGGGATACTCTCAACCTATTCCTATACTAAACAGTGATGTCAAAAGAGGTAAGGATAGTAATGTTTGCTTTAATGATTCTTAAGTAAGTAATTAAATTACTTGGAACTTAAGTAAATCACCTAGAGGTGGCAAGTGGACTGAGCCAGCCTGCAAACCCTCCCAGCCTGGCCTAGCTTTGCCTGCCTCGCCATAGGTCTGCATAAACAATACCCCCAGCCTAGCCCGGACCACCAACCCGACTTAACCCGTTAGGTTTCAATATTTTTTGCCCGACCCAGCCCGCGAGCAGTCTGAACTACCCCAATCCGGCACTAACCTGCCCCAACCCGCCTTTTTAAAAAAATTTTCTTTTTTTATTGGTTTTATTTGTTACATTGTTTAATTTTGTTGGCCATCTAATTTAAAAATAGATAGATTTGATTAATCCTATCGCCCAATTAACTTTGATTTTGATGAAGAATAATATAATAGAACTAATTTCTCAATAATTGTAATCTGAAAATTTGTAATCGTTAATTTCTAACTTCTACTTCTAATAAATTTTTAAACTTATAAATGTACAATCTTTAAGTTCTAAAATTTGTTAAGTTCTAACTTATAATCAGTTTTTACTTAAATAAACTTTATTTTTTAATTTAGGATTTTGAAATTTTCTAAAGTGATTTCACTTAAATGTTGGAAAATAGGTCTTAGAGAAGGAGTAAGAAAGTTTTAAAGAGTATTGATATAATTAAAATACAAAGTATAGGTTAAATCATATTTTTTTTAAAAGAAAATCATCCCGCAGGCCCAGCATGACCCAGCCCGTCTCAGGCTCGTCGGGCCTATTCTTCTTGTCTCCAGCTCTACCTGACCCGCCTAGCCTCCTTGCCCAGATCGTTTGGATGAATTTTGGGCCTCTGACCCGACACAAACCGACCCAACCCGACCCATTGTCACAACTAAAATCACCTATGTGAGAGAGAAGTGGAGCCTCTTCAAAGGAGAATTGTCAAGGGCTCAATTCTTTAGAAACTCTCGTAGAACCAAGTTGGTGTTCATAGCTGCCATGAACATAATCATGAGAACTGAACAAGAGAAAATGATTGATGTATGAAATATGAATTCCATTTGCATAAGGTAATAGGACAGTTCAAGGACATCATATCTACTAGATAGATAGATAGTAAATTACATGTGCCTAAAGGTCCAAAGGGTAGCACCTACGTATCCTATGCAAGTTCAAATGTTGAACACTACTGTTGAATCAAAACTATCAATTTTTCATTTATGTGTAGAAAAAATTAACATTAAAATTAGAAGAAGTGAATAAAAAATTATTTCTCAACATATCACTTATAGAATATTTGTTAGATTCATTATCTCGATTTGATAATGATAAAAATCTAAAAGTTTCATCAAAAATTTAAATGGTTATTTGAAAATTCTAAATAAATTCCTTAAGAATCTAAATGATTGAATTCTAAATAAATTTCTTAAGAATCTAAATGATTGCATGGAATTCTAAATAACCTTATCGAAATTCTAAAAAGTTATTTAGAAATTCTAAATAATTTAATGTCTTTCTTCTCATTGTCTACTTATTTAATTTATAAATAAGACCTTCCTACTCAGTTTTAAGAAGAGAATAAAATTATTAGAAAAATCAATTTTCTCTCTGTTCCTTCTGATGGGCAAAATGGGAAAGACCCAACCCGACCAGTCATAAACCTAGACCAAAGAATAAAGATCCAACCCGATATATTTTGCAGTTCAAACCTAAATAGGTTTATAAACATACACTCATAAAGCCTTATAAAGGTTGTTTTATATGACCACGATATCCTACTATCTTAGTAAGGCTCGCGACTTGCAAGTCAAATACTTATGTCAGATATATAGGTCGCTAAGGACATCCCTGAAGGTTGTGGATTATCAATCACTGAGACTTGTTAAAAGAACGTAACTCACTCCGACAAGGAAACTCCCAAAGAAATAATATAATCAAAGATTGACTAGATACACTTTCTTTAAATCACACGGGATATAATTGATTTCCATCACGACACGACTCCTGAATTGAAAAAAATTGATAAACCTTCACCTAAATAAGAGCCATGATTACAGATCAAGAGGTAAAGAGAATACATTAAGTCTATTAATATATACTCTCCATCTTTCTCAACTTTTTTTTGTTACTAACTTGATCATCAGAGTATACCCAAACGGTGACAACCTCGTCTGGTAATCCACTTTTTTTCTCTGGTTGTTCTTACAAGCATCAAGGCAGCACCAGAAGACCAATTTCTCCCCATCACCTTCATTTGCATAAAATTTTTGATAGTATTCTTTAGGCAACTTATTCAAATTTACTAGGTGAAAAATCTTATGTCAGCTTCTTCATCGCATCCATAACTTAGGAGGCAAGCGTCTCTTTCAACCTCGAGCACACAATCCGCAAGAATCAAATTTGTTTTAAGGAGATTGCTTGGGATAATTCTTTCTTATTTTTATATTTAATTTATTTTTTATTATTTTTGCCTATTGACTATATATATTTCCTATTATTATTTCTAACAACACACAGCTTTACAGTGGAGAACCGAGAGACCATTCCCCACAACGTAGTTCCAAAGGAAGGGCATTAAAGAGCGAGTATTCAGAAAAACAAATTACACCCAATAAATGACACTCGATATTGAAAATACGACTTTTTTTCCTGCACCTGAGTCATCACATATAAACCAATCAGCAGTAGCAATCCATTCATTCAGAGAGATGGCATACATATTTCTTTTCATATTAAAAAAAAAAAAAAAAAGCTAAGACATATACACAACTGATAGAAAATATCATATGCTATTGTCACTGTCTCACGGACACTTAACATTCCATCTCTCACCTCCGTTCTCAACCAGAAATTTTCGAAGTAGAAAATTTTTCAGTAATCCACTATGTTGAAAGAGAATTTTGATAGCAGCTGCGGAATTCCTGATATTATTGGTCCATATGTCTAGACAAAAGAGCCATATGATACATTAGACTCAAGTATATAACCAAGAAAGCATTCTGCACAAAACATCAACCTATAATAGACAACTAGGCTGCCAAAGACAATTTATCCAAGTTGATCTCCTTAACCAGCTAAAAGTATTGTAAATTAACTGAACAACGCTTATCATCTTTAATTTGATATCATCTAAACCTGTTACCGTCAACAGAAGCATATATACCTTGGGGTTCTCATGAAGTTGGCTCAGAGGAACTGCAAGCAGCTTTTGGTTTTTTGATACAAAAAACTTCTGACTCTCAGGTAACTTCACCAGAAAAAGTTTTGTGCACTCCTGCAAAGACATACACTTGTCAGATACTTTATAATCAAGTACTTCAACTGAGCAATTAATTCTGATGAGTAGAGAAAAAATAAAATCCAATTACCTTTGGCCTTTTTATGTTAGGTGGTAAATATGGACACAGAAATGATTCAAAATCAGGTCGCCACCACATCCCAAGGCATTCTCCCACCTGTCCATGAAGAATCAGTGCATTGAGCAAACTAGTAATTACTTAAATAACAGGACTTCACATACCTCCCAGTCAGGTGCTCTAGCATCTCCATGAACAGATAGCTTGCTTGATAGTTTGCGTTTTAGACATTCTGGATCTGAAAATATGAGTAGATTATGTAATTTTTCTTTTAGCTATTCAGAATTGCAGTAAGTTTAAATTTTTCATCTTACCTGATTCACCTGACCGTAAGCGCCCACCAGGAAGCTTAAATATGGAGTTTCTAACTTGCAAAAGCAAGAGATGGGGATATCTGAACAGCTCAACCTGTAACCAAAATTTTGCACATTATCCAAAACAGTAAGCCAGCAAAAGGAGAACCTATACATGACCAAATGATTTCATAAATACAAGGGAAATAAAAAATTCTGGCACACTTACAAAACAACCAGCAGAATTGTTCACTTCAAAACCAGAATAGTTTGGCAAGAGAATGTATCAAAAAAATTAACCCACTAGTGTTCTCTTGTCAATATTCAATGTAGCTTAAGGACTTAACTCATTATACTTTCATTGATATACTCCCATCGGTCAAAAACTTGTCTTTAAACCTCATACTGGAAAATATTTCAAATCGATTAAACACTTGTATCATATCTTATTGCAAATCAGAAAATAATATAATGATTGGGTAATTGACAACAAGACTTCCAAAAAGTGCAAGGACAAATATGCAAGTGTCTTACGAAATGAAAGAAACGGTGCACTCTCAGAGTCATATAACCAGCTATTTGGTGACTACGAAGTGCACTGAAAACTTGAACAAGTCTATACATCATGGATTCATTCCCAGCTATCTACGACAATTTATTGTTCTGTTAATCTTCCTTCGTATAGTAGCACTTCAGGTAATGATGATATTTATGATATTAATCATGGGAGTATGTTTGAAGGGTATGAGTAGAATGGAAAAAACCTATATGAGCACAGGACAGGAATCAGGACAATAGAACCATGATCCCTCCTTACTATCCTTCAACCTCAATTCTTCCCAATCTTGTCTTGGAAAAAAAAAAATACTCAACTAGCTTATTTAGGTCTTCTTATTAGCCAGTGATCTATATGCTTTTTCTTGAGCTATAAGAGCAACTAATTTACACTGTGCTCAATAACTTGGGGACTTCCTTTATTTCTTTAGTAAGCACACAGACAAGTGGTAGACACTACAACTTTTGTGACCTAGATTTGGAGATGCAAAAATCTCATATACAGATAAGAAATTCAAGCCTCCCTCATGGCAATATACAGATAAAGCATATATATATATATATTTATATATATACAAAAGCAACGAAAACAATATCTAAGTTGACCTGGCTTTCAACATCATAATTCTCCATTGTTAAACCAGAGAAACACTAAATCGTCACAAAATTTGCTTAGAGAAGTTACACGAGACCAGATAGAAGAATTGAATAGTAAGAGTAGGGAACTGACCATCATTACAGCTTGTACACAAGTCCTCAGTCCATTAGCATCATAGCTGAAATGAACAATTCACAACAATAAACAGCGAGCCATTTTACAGCATAATATTTGTCCGTGTGTTCACAGAGTGAGAAGAGAGATTACTTCGATTTCATACGGGAAACACGATCGGCTATGGTCTCCTCTTTCAAAGCAACCACATCTTTAGAGCCAAAATAGTAGTGATTCAGAGGATAAATATCCAACACATAGTCGTTGTTGACACTGTAGTTGCCATCGCCGCAGTTCTGAAGAGCGTTGCCGTTTTCCCCAACCGGTAAGATACATCCGTTGCTCATGTTCATGCGTCTAGTACAAACGGGAAGCGAATTTCGCGGAGAATGTAGAGGGAAGGAGCAGGCCGAAACATGACTTTTGAAAAGGAGACTCGGGGAAGAAAAAGTGTAGCGGAAAAAATTACGAATACGTGGCAGCCCCAAAGAGAACTGGAGGCCTGATGCCACAATTTTTTTTAAAATATACTGTTGGCGACTGGGATTGCACTAGGCTTCCAAAGGTTCGAGATGTTGGTTTCTTATTGGGCTAACTTTGATGATTTTGTGTTTTTTTCTATTGACTTTTAATGTAATTCTGTTTGGGCGACTGTGGGCTTGAATTACAAAAAGCCCGAATGAAACAATAAATCCTGAAAAGGATAATAGACTAAGATAACTGATGTGTGCAGATTTTGTTTTCCTTAAAAGAAGAAATGGACCCAAATCAACATGTCATGCCTATACCCGCTTCCTATAAGGAATCAATTTATCCAGAAACACTTTCCAAACTGGAATTAAAAAAAGATTGATGAGCCTTCTCAATATGAATTCATCTCAAAAGCCTTACCCCGATAATCACAATAAAAAGAATGCACTCCCATTTGACTGAACAAATAATATTAAATACTATACTATAATTGAAAAGAAACACAAAAAATAAATGTGGAATACAAAGAGATAAAGAAAGAACACACCAAGAAAATTTGATAACGAAGTTCGGCCCAATAGATCTAGTCTCCGAGCACCCTTAAGTGATCTGCTTTTATTTATTTGTGGAAGAAGATATACAATTGAGGATGATTAGAATATAAGGAGAAAGGGGTTATTTATACTACCAAACTCCCCATAACTTTTCCTAATCATAACCGATTTAGGAATAGTTCTACCAGAACTCCCCTATTTTCTAATCTCAACCGATATGGGAATAGTTCTACCACCAGAACTCCTCTATTTTCTAATCCCAACCGATGTAGGAATAGTTCTACCAAAACTCCCAATCGATGTGGGATTAGATTTGT
>JAWZTD010049793.1:0-11013 GCA_035221335.1 Echites panduratus | reverse complement strand
TCATGGCTGATGTCCGAAGCCAGACAGAATAAAAATTAACTAATCTTTCCCACAATATGAAACATGAATAGAGAAGTTGAAAAGATGATTCAATTATCTTCCAATTAAGATTAATTAAAGAACAATCTGAAGATCCATTGAATTGACAAGCTCTTGGAAATTGAAGACTCAGCTACTTGATTTCACTGAATATATATATATATATATATATATATATATAAGAAATTAAATTTCTATACCAAACTGGTAAGGATTCAACAAACCCCCATCATCACAAACGGATTTTAAAAAAAAAGAAAAACCCTTAACAAGACTATTGAATAATCTACAAGAGAAAAATTTTATAAGGGTTTTGATTTTTCATCTCCGATGAATTTTTGGGTGAGGTAAACAGGTTCGGCATGTAGACTTTGAGTCCAATCCTGATACAGGGTCATGGTTCTGAAGTGATCTTCTTACCCTTTGATGTAAATGTTTCTAAATTCATCATCTACAGTCAAAAAACAAAAATCTCAAAGGAACATGTAATGAAGTTACTAATTTTTCTCCCTCCATCTCTAATTATAATTATAATTCGTTTATAGTCATTTTATTAATAATAAGAAATTTTTTTCTTTTTTCAAGACATCTTTATTAGAATAGAATATATAAGGGCAAGAAGTTGAAAGAATGAATATGTTTAAGGACACATAGAGTAGGGACAATGCTAGAAATAATAAATATATATTTATGAAATTAAAAAGAGTGATATTCTATAATTGAATACAAGAAAAGTGACAGTAAATAATGACTTATTATTAACGATTTGAACAAATGTTTTGATGCAAATTAATAGAATTCTATATATACGATTAAACTTACATGGCTTTGGAAGTCTTGTTCGTGCTGCTAATTGAATGCCATGAGAGGAAAGTAATAATAGGAAAAGAACTATAAGGATTGCACTTCTGGAAGACTTTTTCTTCTCTGGCCAGTGGTGACATGAGAAGACACACAACACCACGGTTTTGCCATTTGATTTTTTATTTTATTTTATTTTTCCCATTGAATGGCAACAGATTTTGCAGGTAAAGTCTGTGTTTCATATTAACTCTATTCGTAAAACGTTTGTTTTGAAATAAAAGAACCCTCCCGTAACAATCGATCATATATCAGGTGAAGTCAGAAGCAGGGTATTTCCAAAAAAATGACCTGCCACACTTTGAACTCATGGATGACATATTTCACGACAGTGGTGCTCAAGGAACCTTCGCCAGATCTTCACAGCAGCCCGCTTTAGATGATGATGAGGAGGATGAGTCGATGAGGCAACTCGGGAGTAGTTCAAGAGGTTTGTCGTTCCCGAATATTGCTGCTATTGGGTCTAATTCCGATCAGACAATGCGAGGGTCTAAAAGACATACTACAGGCAACGCTACATCTAGTGGCAAGAGGAGGAAGTCATCATATTCAACTGCCGGTCAAACTAGCACCACTGTCCAAGGTGCACGAGTTCAAGCTCTCACCACACGATAGGAGATATTCCGCTCATATGCTCGTGCTGGTGATGCAATTGCAGCCAAGAATGAACTCAATGCACAACGACTTTCAAAGTGGGATAGCAGCATTCTGAAATGCAACTCCATTTTGTTTAAGGAGTTCGGTCATCTCCCTCCCCATCTGTTGGATGAGTTTCATCAAGAGTTTCGTGATCAATACTTTAGGGAGCAGTGGATTTCGATCCCCTCAGAGCATTGCCTCTATGTGATAGCGAAAAAATTTAGCGAAGTAGATTAGAACTTATATTTTCTCATATTAACGCATTAGCTTTTAAACTAATATTTATTTTATTTCTTTGTGTACCATCACAGTTATCGTCTCATTCGCACATTATATTGTCAGAATGACCTTTATAACTTTGTGATGGTGTTCAATTTTATTTATTAATCATTTAGTTTTATGTTTTTCTTTATATGTGGTCTTTTTTATTATGGAAAGCTGATGTCTGTCAGTCACAGCAAATAGAAGAGTAATTGTGTAGCACATGACCTGCGTCTAGTGAGATCTACCACAAAATCCCACTGCCTCTTTCATTTACACTTTTTTTCACTATGCCTTGTTTAATTATTTCCATGATCGATTGTGGTGATAACAGATGAATGCGATTTCTTGCAGTTTATAAACCAAGTCTTATGGCAGACTTTACTAAGGCATATGGCAGAAATGACAATGACTGCCAATGGGGTAATAATGCTAATTAGCAGGATGACAATGACAACTATGATGACTCAACCGATGACATCATGAACCAAGCTCCGTTGGCCTTGCCAGATGTCTGCACAGAAGTTGACATGCTGTCGGATAAACGACCGTGCAGAACTTCAATGTTGAGTGGAGCTGCTTGGATCCATGAATTATTAGACGGACATCTGACAAGAATTCATTGTTGTTTGGGCATGACAAAAGGCGGTTTTTAAAAGACTTTGCAACTTGATATGTGAGCGTGGTCTTTAGACTGATCGACAACAACAATATATGGAAGTGTATAAGAGCTTAGCTATCTTCCTCAGTTGCATGCAGAAATCCAAAGAATACCATCAACTGGCCGAGGACTTTCAGCACTCAACGGAAACAATTGCTCGACATGTCAAGAGAATGGCTTGCATCACTGGGTCTTGCATCACTGGGTCTTGATACAATTTGGCCAATGTCTTCAGGTGATGTTCATCCCTCAATTCTATATGATTCGAGCAGGTACCCATGGTTTAAGGTATGAACGAGAAGATTACGTACTGATTTGTTGAAACATTTTTTTTCAAATGTGCTTTGTGACAGGATTAATAACTCAATGTACCGTTTTGTAGGATTGTATTTTAGCATTAGATGGCACTTGTATTTCAGCAACTGCACCTATATCTCGAACGGACACCTACAGAACACGAAAGAACTCAATTGCCCAAAACTTCTTGGCTATCGTTGATCTTGATATGCACTTCATCTTTGTCCAAGCTGGGTGGGAAGGTAGCGCTCAAGGTAGTAAAGTGCTTCATGATGCTATGCACAACCCACAGTATGGATTTCCCATGCCCCCTCCAAGTGACAATCAATTATCCCTATACTAAGTGCATATTTACAACATCACAGGCACATATTTATGATGCTTGTCCATATTTTTGTCGACGCTGGATATAAGAACCAACCTGGCTTTCTTGCACCCTTTAGGGGGGAGAGATACCACAGAAGTCAATTCCAAGGGATGAAAAATTTTCGGGGGCCCAAGGAATTGTTCAACTATCACCACAGTTCAATTCGGAATGTTGTTGAAGGTACATTTGGTGTCTTGAATAGTCACTTTAAAATTTTGAGAGATTCTGTTATGCCATCGTACAAGTTACCGCGACAAAGCACCATAGTAATTGCATGTGGTGTGGTGAACAACTTCATACGAGAGCATGATCCTTTTGACTTCACTTTCAATACAACACTGGACCGTACTGCGTGTGAGTCAGATAACAACCCCAGTGTTACTGACGTAGCACCTTCTATTGCTACCACGAATAACCTAGATGACACTCCTGCTACGCAAGAAACCCACAAAGATGGACCAACATCTTCATGGAATCGTTTTCGAGAAACAATTGCTATTGATATGTGGAACCAGTCACTATAGCATACACGATCACGGGATTGATCATGATTTGAAGTTAATGTGATAGGAAAATAGTGTTAGCTAGGATTGTATAACTGGCGACAATAATTCCCAATCAGTGTTTCTTTGATCATGATTTAGCTAGGAAATGTGTCTTTTGTTTTTACCATGCAAATTTATATAGGAAAATATCTGGTTCCAATATATGTTTTGACTTATCCATATTGATGAAAGGCGGGTCTCAATTACTGTTAAAATATTAACACATGGAGTTGTTAGAAAACTATACCAAGTCATTTACAATTTACCATCATCAAAGTAACCTTATCTTAAAAATTCCCATAAGTTTTTTGTGAGTTTATCTAATAAGAAGCCTACTCACTTATAATTTTTATTAGTTGTTGCCATTTAAATATACCTTTTAAAAAAAACATTTGTAAATTAGTGACTTTTGTTGCAATCAGATTCTTATTTATCATTATTCGGGAAAAAGTTTTTACTAAAGTTCAAATCATTCATTATATTTGACTGAATAACAATTTATAAACTTTTACAAAAAAAAAATGAAGAGGGATCTAATCAATCTTTGCATCAAATGTCAAATTAATTATATGACACTTATGATTGAAAAAATGTTTGTTACGCCTGGGATCAATGTGATAGGAAAATAACCAATGGTGCACATATGTATGTATATATCTATATATATACTTAACAAAAAAATTCCAAAATGAAATGGGGTCCGTTGACTCCTTGGCACCCACCAACTGTTGAGAGACCAAAAAATTAACTGAAAGAAAAGGGAAAAACTGAAGGAGGTAATTTGCAATTTACCCCCTATACAAACAAGCTCCTCATAAACCTTACAACCTATAACCTATCTCTGCCACTTCGCCTGCCTCATCGATCATCCATCACCTTTGGCAGATACATTTGTGTTGGGATTCTACAAAGGCATGGGAAGTGTTTCGTATTCCAAAATTGCTATAACATTGAACATGAAATCACTATGGGGACATATTTGTGCTGCTTGTTCTCCATACCCCCTCATCTCTCAATTGATCACTGCTTTCGATTTCTCACCGAAACTTTGACAGAATAGTGAGGACAAAGAACCCGACTACGTCTGACCAGAGTCCGTTGGAGTCACATGACAGCACGGAGACTAAGCGACTGAAGCAAATGCAGTCGGAGAATGAGTTATTATTCATTTGCAAGCTCTTCGAGAACTACTGGAAAGAATTCTCTGTGAAGTATGGAAAGATTGAGTTGCAAGAGTGGACATGTCTGCTTCGCCATACGACATGCTGCGACTTCCTTGTTAGGTTGTTCTATTGCAATCTGATTATTACTACATCCTCTGATGGGGAAATTGTGGCTTGCAGCTTGGTTATTGGCCAGGAAGTAACCTTCAATAGCACTATTCTCAACCAAACTTTTGGTTTGTCTGACTGTGGTTTCAAAATATCCTACGAGGAGGAAGGCAACATGGAGTCAAGGAACCCGGTGAGCCAGTATCTATTTGGCGGGAGGCCATCAACACCAAACAATATGACAATTACTGCTAGAGTTGTGGCAATGATAATTGCTCAATACATTCAGTGTCAGCGTGGAAAGGAGCTAACCCACAATGATCACCTACTCACATACAAGGTGATGATGAGGGAAAAAATTGATTTTAGTAATGTCTTCATGCTCAATCTAAAAATGGCCTATTTAAATCCTGCAAGAAGATTACCCTACGGGTCTCTGTTGACATGCCTTTTTGATTTACATGGAGTGGATTTGGGGAAGCTGTCAACAAGGCAGATTCGACAGAGATTTGGCTTCGCAAACCTTCGGGCAATATCTTGCCACAGAGAGCCAGGAGCTAGTGGTATATCGGTGGGTGATGATGGACAAGGGGGTAACTCTTCCGAGCCTTTGTTAGCACAGATCTTACAGAAGCTCAACACAATTGAAGAAACCGTTAAAAAGCTTGACAAGCCAAACTAGAGAAACAACCCCACAGAGCATCTGGCAATGACATGGAAGTGGACAGGGATGACAATACTACTGATAGTGAAACTGATGATTAGGACAATATGCTACTATTATTGTGAACTTTTAATATGATTTGTTTGTTAACTTTTGTTTATAATCGATGGGTGTTGCTTCGGATTGTGAGTTAGATGTTTGTAATATGGTAATTCTGTTAGCCAAATGAATCGTTTAGTTCTTTCTATTTTATAAGTCTTATTTTGAATGCATTCTAAAAGTTGGTTGAAGAAATGCAAATTGGTTACCTAGGTGCTTCTTATATATACTTGATTGAGTGGTGTTTGTTATGTCCTTCTCTGCCTCTGTTATATAATTGACATTGTGATCGATCAACCGATATTTCCATTGTTTGCTTATTTCATTGATGGTATGATCGCTCATTTCTAAATTATGTATATGGAATAATAATTTGTGGAAAGATATTTGTTTTACCATAGGAAATGAACTGTTTGATTTTCCTATTTTGGATGGGCATGTCTGGATGTTGATACGGTCACGAGGTGAGATACAAATGGACCTGTTGTCTCTCGATTAGTCATGTCGTATGGTCATTTGTTTCCCTTTCAAGTTACTGGGTTTCATTCAGTTGCAGAAGTGAGGTCTATCTTGGTTATAGTGTTCTTGGTGTTTTCATCCGGATAAAAAATGGTGAATGGTTATATGAAGAATAGTTAATTTCTTTGTAATTTGTATGAAAGCGAATGGCATAGTTTGGACTAGCACCTGGAAGATTTTTGTATGTCATGTAATTGATACTGCAATCGATCATGGGATTTGTATTTCTTGATTATGGGATTGATGCTATTTTCAAACTTACGCGTTGATTTTTTTTTTTTTTTTTGCATGAAATTTGATATAATTTGGTAGCCGTTAGTGGATGGAATGGATGCTCTGATTTTCCAATCTAAACAACCATTCTTGGATGCTACCATTAATTTGGATGGTCAGTTCAAAAAAAAAAAAATAATGGTTTCCCTCCAATCCATTTGGATGAAGAATGGAGGTTGCAAATGACATAACCAATCAATGCCTAAGTTTCCTTAACTTTTATCTAGTTTTTTAATATTAATATTCCTACCCTCTTATCTATTTTTTTAATATTAATATTACTATCCGCTTTCTCTGTAAAGTTTCCATAACTTTTATCCATTTTTTTAATATTAATATTCCTACCCTCTTTCTCTGTAAAATATTTTTTTCTATTAAACCATTTCATAAATATCTCAAGATATTTGGAAAGAAAACAAAGCTTAAATTAATTTGATATTAACAAAATTAATACAAATAACTCGTGAAAGACAGACATTACAGACGACGTCTCAGAATCAATCAATATCGTTGCGTTCTAGAAAAGAAAGATAATTACATGTGTTGGAATTACCTTTTGGTTTCCAATTCCAAAGTCTAGCATTGGTTCAGTATATTAATTCGTTTGCCATGGACTGCGGAGTCTTTTCTTAGTCGTTGATGAGGAATATGAGCTTCAATTTTCAATATTTTATGTATATTGTGGTGTACCCCTAGAGTTTTCTATTTTATGTATATTGTCACTGTTATTATATAGTTTATTAATTATTTTACTAATTATTTATCATATTATTCATTTTTTTCTTTTTTCCAAGTCAGTATTAGTAGTTTAATTAATTAAAATCATATAGATATTTTAAGAAAAAAATATATTATATTAATTTTGATTGTTTATAAATAGTGACGGAGAGAATATTTAATTTATCGTACAGGCAACATTCTAAGTGGCTAACAACCCTAGTCAGGAAATGCCTACTCAAAGCAAAGTTTGACCCCAACATGATCTGAAAATGAGACAATTCTAAGACCAGGGATGTAAACGGTACAAAATGGATTCAAAATTACTAGTTTCATCCCCGAACCGGATTAATTAATATAGGTTCCGAACTCTCCTCAATCGATGTCGGGTATCACGCAGGTTATACCCAACATATTTTCTATTTTCTATTTATATTTTGTAAAAAAAAAGTTATTTACTTATAAAATTATCAAAGAAAGAAAAATTTAAATAAGTTAAACAAAACTTAAAGTCAAATTCAATTGAATCAGTTAAGACTCAAACTTGGCTCATCTATATTTTTCTAGGTTTAGGATTAGATTGGAGAGAGATTAAGTTTGAATATATAATCTTTTGTCTAGAAAATTCATCCAATCAATCCTATTAAGTCAAATTCAATTGAATCAGTTGGAATTTGACTAAATTAGATTTGATCACACTTGGTGTTGTTGTTTCAAATTAAAATTATTTGTAGTTTCCCCTAACGTAATTATCCTTGTCTTGAGTCTTTAATTTGGCAGATAAAAAGAAAGTAAACCCACGGTTTTCTTCTCACAACACCCAAAGTAACACAAAATCTGGCCAATTTTTCGCTATCCAAGTAACATTCAAATATCAATATTAGATAGGAGAATAAAAGAAGAACAATTTGAATATCAGATCCATTGAAGAAAAGTTCCATTAGAACTTGAACACTAGCTCCATGATTTCCTTTGTTGTGGGTTTTCCAAATCCCACATCGAAGTTGTAGAGGAGATTGAGGGTTTGGCCATCTATAAAAGAAGGTCATATCCTTTGTAATAAATCATCAAATGAGTTTTTTAGTATTCTGAACTTTGAGAGTTGTAAGCTTAGAAAGTTAGACACTTTGAAAGGGTTTGTAATTTTTCCGTTCAAAAATTATTAGTGTGTTTTTCCTTCTTCTGTTGAGGGCTCGTGGATGTTGGTCTAGTTGAGAGATCGATCCTCATTAAATATTGTGTGTCATTTTTTTTCTCCCTTTCTTTAAAGCTTCCTTTATTATTTTTGTTTAGGTAGGTTTGAGTTGTGGGACTTGAACCCAACAAGTGATGGATTTTTAAACCCAACAAGTGGTATCAGAACACAAGGTTTTGTTGGTTAAGAGGAGAAAGAAAAAAAATGGAAAAAGAAAGAAAGAAAGTTGGCGGCTCAGGAAAAATAAACTTGTGGTGGCAGACAAAGGCAGAAAGTAAATGACAAACGAAAGAAGGAATTTCGGTACTACCTGTCAAAGGAGATACTATAACTGTCAAAATGGTTACTGTAGTAGCAGACTGAAAATTCGTACTGTATCTTCGTTTCACTTAGGGGTGGCAACGGGACAGATTAGGCCGGCTACGGGCCGAGCTAGGCAGGTTAGGGGTGGGGGCAGGCTGGGCGGAGTCGGGCCCACAGGCCAATTTTAAAAAAAAAAATTTAAATAATTGTAAAATAGGTGTAATATTACAAACTATAATAATAGGTAGGCAAAAAAAGTTCTAGAAAACTTAAAGTCTACATTTAAAATTATAAAGTTATATTTATAATTATTCATGGTCTATTATTAGTTGGCTTTGTTCTTCATTACTTTCTCAATCTTTAATATTTAATGATGAAGGTTGAACTTGAGTTCATTCTTTTGTCTTGATCCAATTGGAAGAACACACATATATATATATATGAGAATTTTAATCCAAAAATAATTTTATATAAAGAAGAAAAAGGTGAAAAATTAATATTTTATTCTCCTTTCTCTCGTATGAATGAGAATAATAAAAATGTAGAGGATTGTAGAGAATTTTTTGTGAATTGAAATGAAGTTTAGATGGTTATTTATAAATTTTTTGAAAATATAATTTCTAGTGCCATTTCTGTAATTAAAATGAAAATTTTTTTTAGAAAAATAGGGTGAGCTGTGCTTGCTGGACTGGTGCGGGCCGGTTCAAATTTGAACTTTCTCAAAGTTTCAATAACATCTTAGCTTTCTCAAATTTGGTTTTTATCCTCCAAATTTTTTTTCCACCAATTTTCTCAAATTAATTTCGATTGTAATTGGTTGTTTTTCATTAGAATCGATTTAATCTTTTGTCTAGAAAATTCAACCAATTAATCCTACTAAGTCAAATTCGATTGAATCAGTTGGAATTTGACTAAATTGGATTTGATCACACTTGCTGTTGTTGTTTCAAATTAAAATTATTTGTAGTTTCCCCTAACGTAATTATCCGTGTCTTGAGTCTTTAATTTGGTAGATAAAAAGAAAGTAAACCCACGGTTTTCTTCTCACAACACCCAAAGTAACACAAAATCCAGCCAATTTTTCACTATCCATGTAAGATTTTCAAGTATCAATATTAGATAGGAGAATAATAGAAGAACAATTTGAAGATCAGATCCATTGAAGAGAAGTTCCATTAGAACTTGAACACCACCTCCATGATTTCCTTTGTTGTGGGTTTTCCAAATCCTACATCGAAGTTCCATTCTCTAAGACACTATGGAACACCACAAATTTTGAAGCAGAAATTTCAGCACTTCGTATAGGGTTACAACTTTGTCATAGAAAAGGTTGGAATGGAGTTCAGGATCAAATGGACTCAGCAGTAATAGTTCAAATGGTGCAAGGAGCACTGGAATTTCCATGGCATGTTTTCAAAGAGATGAGGGCCCTCCAACGCTACATGCTAGAGGCTAATCATGACATCATATTTGTATACGGGGAGGCTAACAAAATTACAGACTTTTTAGCAAACTTGGCATGCACAACTACATCTAATCATTCTTTTGATGCTTTAAGTACCCTACCCATGTTTGCTCAGGGCCTATGTCATCTGGATAGCATGCATGTCCCATACTTAAGACATGTTTAAGAAGCATTTACTAGACTTTTGTAAGAAGTGGTTTGGACACCATCCTTTCTTCAAAGAGCCTTGCCCCCTCTTGTACACTTTATATTGAAATAAACATCCCAGACTTCCAAAAAAATATATATATTGGCAGATAAAAAGAAAGTAAACCCAAGGTTTTCTCCTCATAACACCCAAAGTGACACAAATCCAGCCAATTTTTTGTTATCCAAGTAAGATTCAAGTATCAATATTAGATAGGAGAATAACTGAAGAACAAATTGAAGATCAGATCCATTGAAGAGAAGTTCCATTAGAAGTTGAAGACCAGCTCCATGATTTCCTTAAATATAACGATAATATAAATATGCAAAGAAAACCTTGTCATGAATATTTAATCCTTGCCAAGGACACAAAGGTTTTGATTGTTCATCCGTGACCTCGCCCTGGAATATTTGAACAGGTCCGGCATTTAGGGTCCAAAGCCGTTGTCGGTCCATGGCGCTGAAGTAATCTTCTCACCCCTCCGGCATTCATATGGATGTTTCTGAACTCATCTACAGGTCAAAAATCTCAATGAGCATATATATGCATTTCTTTTCTTTTCTTTTCTTTTTCGTTTGGGGGGGGGGGGGGGGGGGGGGGGGGGGGGGGGGGGGGGGGGGGGGGGGGGGGGGGGGGGGGGGGGGGGGGGG
>JAWZTD010049752.1:0-11024 GCA_035221335.1 Echites panduratus | reverse complement strand
CAGCCCAAATTTCTTGACAAATTAAAGTTGCAATTAGATAAGATGCAATACCCATGCCTTGTTTCCAAACAGTCCATTGTTTTAGCATACATTCCATAGACAAGAAAATAGATGTTTTGTGTTTCATGAGTAAAGAAAAATGATCCCATACTTGCCGAGCAATAGAGCATCTCACAAACAAGTGATCCCTGTCTTCTATATGGTAGCCACAATGATATCGAGGGATAATTGAAGATGAGTGGACTATAGGATTGAATCCAAAGATAAGTAACTATACTACAGCTTCCACATGAATATAGTAATTGATAGTGGTATGAATAAGCACTGAAAATGAAAATTTGGTCCATCCCCTAAAGTTTGATGTAAACAAGATGTAAGGGAGAAGTGACTGTTGTGAGTGAGTGTCCTAATATAAGTATCTTTTTCATGAACCATAACAATGCAAAACTCCAACCATATTTTCTCTCCAAACTGAGGCAACAACTCCTTCAGAAAAGGAAAATTCCATGTTCCATTATGAATCACATCTGCAACTGTTAAGTGGTCTAATTCCTCCAAATGTTCATGTTCATTTGGTCTACCATTAAGCATTTAGTTTTCATCCGTAAAAGATATATTCAATTTCCCCAACAGAACTGCAATGAAAGGCTCAGCCTCTTCCACTATTTGTTGAAGCCTTCTCCAATCCTTTGATCCTCCATTTTGCAATTAGGTGCAGAATTAGAGTGGTTGCAAAGCATCCTTCTCCAAACCTTAGATCCTCCATTTTGCAATTGGGAGCAAAATTAGAGTGGTTGCAAAGCCTCGCCAGGTTCAATTAAGAGCCTCAAAGAAGTTCAAGAGAGGTAAAAGGCTGAGAGAGGAGAGAAAAAAAAGCCAATTATCAGTGTAAACACGAGTGATAAGTGAGGATATACATATTTCCCTGTTTTTCTTGTTTGTTATTGTTTTTAAGGTGAATCATGTATAGAACAAGCAAAGCTTCAAAAGAGACATATTTTGGCTTCTGGCTTGGTTTGATTAGAAATTCTGAGGCAATGAGAAAGATATAATTCTAACACATCTAACATACATAATACAAATTCAGTCAAGTGCATGTATTTAATTAGGATATACAAATTTAGTCAAGATAGTGTAAACATGAGTGATAAATGAGGATATACGTTTAGGAATTTTTTTAGGACAATTAGTTAAAAACTGAAAGAACCATGAATTTAAGCCCTTGATACAATCAAAATAAGTGTAAGCAGAGTGTAAGAGGAGGTCCCAATGAAAGCTTGGCAGAACTTCATAATTGGTTAGAAATTTAAAGATTTAATAGAATGTTAGGTGTTTTGAATCTCTTTAAGGGAAAACAATTAGAAGCCTTTTTGCTATGAATATTAAAGAAAATGAAATTGAAATTTTTGAAGTTAATACTCAAGAAAATTTTTTTTCTAAAATTGAACAAGACTTACAAAATTGGAACATTCAAAAGATATCTATCAGTACATTTTATTAAATTAACATTTGATTTTCTGTGTGATTATGTTATTAAAGCATTTGAACAAACAATATCTGTACAAATTGAATGCCAAACTGTTTATTTACTATTTAAAAATGCTATCATGCATCATAGGAAGAAATATAAATATTTGCATATTAGACAGGTACAAATTGCTTCGAAACCTTTATATAGACTGGTTGTAGATATTCCTGTATTAATGATGCTTAGAGACACTAGACACAAATTTTGAACTTTCAATGTTATTTGATCTTGAATCAAATATGGTAAATGGCCCGGTTTATTGTAATTGTTTTCCAAACTTTTTAGTAGATCTAATGGCCAAAGACATTAAAAACCTCGATTTTTAACATAAAGACACAAAATCTTACATTAGATGAAAAATCTGTATGACTTGTTTACAGAGTTTATTATAAAGCTATGAATACAATTACTCCAAAAGCTAATATATTTACTAAACCTGGAGAATTATTAATTCTAAATCAAATAATTTACATTCAAAAAGTTTTGTTCCTAAAACTATACATTGGAAACAAATTTTAAATCAAGAAACCAAATGGAATTTTGAAAATTTTACAAGAATCTAATGAAACAATCCATAATAAGATACAACCTAAAAAACTATCTAATATCACAGAATTAACTGATGGCACTATAAAATTAAAATTTATGAGATAAAGCTTATCTTCTAGATTTGTAGAACCAAGTACTTCAAATTCTTATAATGAAGGTAAAACAAAATTAAATAATGTTGATTTTACACCAAATATTCCAAAGCCTATTTATACATTAAAACAAATAGACTTATACCCTAAACAAAAAGATAATGATAATATATCCGAATTCAAACCAACATTCTCACAAATGGATACAAGTTTACCTTCTCAATTAAATATGATTCTTACAAATGATTTTATATTAGACAAAAATCTATTCAGAAATTGGTTTTTTAAAACTTTTCCTACCCCCAAGAGAGAGCAGATGAGAAAAAACTAGGTCTAATGATATGGAAATTAAGATTGCAAACTCATTTACAATTTTTCTTACGGTTGGATACATATGTGCAGAATAAGAAAAACTTAAAAAAACCAAGAAACGGAGGATAAAGTCAACATGATTCAAAATAAACCCTCAACGTCTTTATCTCCCGAGAATCCTCCTTCAACAAGAGAAATAATTATTAAAACAATTTCCAAGGTGAGCTTTAAAAATTCTAAAAACAAGGTGAGCTTGAGGCTAACACATTTGAGCTGGGCTCGGCTCGGCTGGGCTCGGCTCGGCTCATTTACACCCCTAGTTCTCCCTTTAAATTTTCCCCCCTTAATTATCCCTTTAAAACATTTTAAAGGAGAAATTCCCCTTTTATTTTCTCCCTTTAATCTGAAATTTTCTAGTAGTTTTAATGTTTTTGTGCCCATCAAACACCACCTTTCTATCAAATTGCCATGGCCTACCAAGTAGTATGTGTGAAACTTACATAGGTACAACATCACAAAGCACCTCATCATGGTATTTATCAATGGAGAAAGGGATTCTTACTTGTTTGCCCAGCTTGATTTCTCCACTATCATTCAACCATTGGAGTTTATAAGGCCTTGGATGTGCTATACATGGTAGCTTCATCTTATCAACCAAATATTGGTTAGCCACATTTACACAACTCCCACTATAATGATCATACTACAAACGTTACCAATGATTTGACATCTAGTATGGAACAAATTATCTCTATGAGCCTTCGCTTCTTCATCTTACTTAGTTTAGGTACTAGGCACTCTTTTTATCACAAAGTTTGTAAGTTCAATCTCTTCAAATTTTCCTTTCCCTTCTTCTTCGCTTCATGTTCACCATGATTCGATCCATCTTCTACCTCTTCTTCACGAACAAACTATACAAAGCCTCTTGTAGTGATGATGTTCCCCTTGTTAGGACATTGATTGACATAATGTCCATAATCCTTACATTTGAGGCATTGAACTTCTCTAGCTTTGAAGGGTTATAGTTGGCCCTTCCCTTTATCACCTTGGGAAGTTTTGTTCTTTTGGAATTTAGGCATGTGTGTCTATTTCATGGAGACCCAGCACCATCATTACCAAGCGGACCAATCACGAGGGCACGAGCAACCAAGATGAGAAAAGCTTCAGTTACATATCTCCAAGAGAAGGAAGAATAACTTGACTTTGAAGTCATTTTTGAAGTAACCAAATAGAATGACGAATGTGTGATCAAGAAGTTATGGAATGTATCAACAATTAAGGGGATAAACTACATTTCTAGCCAAGAAAGCATCCAAAATGATGAGGGAGCTATAGTGACTGACTACAGTTACCGAGTGCTACAGTGCTTCGCCTTTTTTTTTTTTACATTTGTTGTTTTTTTGATTCTTGCATAGTTAAGGGCTCTTTTGTGCAATTAAATGGCTGAACATTTGTATTAGGATTTTGGCTAGCTAAAACACTATAAATAGCCTCTTTCTTGTAAGAAAAATACAACTCCTTGATAATCAAAAACATTTCTCTACACATTTGTGTGTCAGAACAAAACTTAGGTCTTTTATATGACATTCTACCAAGACTCTTCTAGGGTTCTTAGATAATTACACTAGGGCAATCGATTACTAAATTATTTAAGTGTTGATTAGTCTTCCAAATCAAGAGGGTGGTTGATGAAAATTCTTTTTCATAGGTCACTCTAACTAATCCAAAAATAAACCATAGATGAAATCCTTACTTCTTGGTGTGGCTTGTGTGTTTGGTTGATTTCTTCACAATAGCAAGAATCACATCATCTAAATTGGTATCAGAGCTTTGATTCTTCATCTAGGGTTTGATTATCTCTATTTTGTTTTCTTGTTTTTGTGTTAAGATCATATTTTGCTTCTTCGAACTCTTATGGTCTTATATGTGCTTGTTTGTTTTGTTCTTTAAAAACTATCCTACACATATTGTGATCAATTGTTTTATGAGGCCAAATTAAAGGGCTAATTCATTTGTGTTAAGTGTTATGCTACTTGTTTTAGCTTCATTTTGGACAGCAAGATAGTGCAAAAAAAAAACTGGGCAGCAAGAAAAAAAAAAGTGACAAAAATTTGTGATTTGAATTTTGATCTTTTGGATTTGAGCAACTGAATGCTTGAATAAGATTTGTGATTGAAATTGAAGTTATTTGTCCACTGTTTGATGCAAAATGGAGATCAAATGACTTGGATATATTGAATTGGTATTGCAAAAAATTTTTTGATCACAAGTTTCTTTGACTTCTAGTTGTTTGATAAAATGTTTCATGTTTGATTTCTATATACTCTATTACTTGTTTTGACTTGAGTGACCTATCTAAAACTCTTTGACTCTTGTGGATTATTATTGACTATTTGCTTGAGTTGTGTGATTATTTGATATCCTTGAACTATGTGTATTTGACATTGCAATAGTAAATCCTATAAGAGCTTGGAGAAGGGTTAAGAGTTAAAAGGCAAGCGTGTTGAACTTGTGTGAGCAATAAAAAGCCTTTATTAAGTGACACACACTAGGGTAAGTGAGGAATTCATTGACAATTGTTATTTGTGAGGAATTCATTGACAATTGTTATTTGTCAGAATTTGAGTGAAGGAACCAAGATGAACAAAGGAGCTTCACCATCATCCCAAGCTTCAATCATGGGAGAAGAACGAGGAGGATTTGCCTACCCTGGGGAAGAAATAAGAATGCTATCACATAATGTGGACGACATGAAAAGAGACCTTAGTTCAAGAATGAAGCATGCAGAAGAAAGGGTGAATTCCAATGAAGGAACTCCTCCATTGAAAAACCAATTACCTCAAAGAGGAAGGGGAATGGGAAACAATCAAAGAATGCTACCAAGACGAAGAAATGTGCAAGGGCCATATGATGAAGATGAAAGCCATGATGGTGACTATGACAATGACTACGATGAGAAAAGACCAAGAAGGCAAAGAAGAGAACAAGATGACGTTGACAAGAACATAAGGAGCATGAAAATAAATGTTCCACCCTTCTATGGTAGAGAAGATCATAATGCTTACCTTGATAGGGAAATGAGAGTTGACTCCATCTATGAATGTCATCGATTTTTGGAAGAGAAAAAGCTCAAGCTAGCCTTAGTGGGTTTCATGGATCATGCCATAGTGGAGTGGGATCATTTGGTGATAGCAAGAAGAAGACAAGAAGAGCCACCAATTGACAATTGGGAAGAGATGAAGAGACAATTGATTAAGAGGTTCTTGCCAAAACACTTTCAAAGGGATCTTCATCATAAGTTACAAACTCTAATGAAAGGGATCAAGAGTGTAGATGCTTATTTCAAAGAAATGGAGATGGCTATGATTCGAAGCAACCTTGTGGGAGAGAGGAACCCGAATCTACCATGGCAAGATTCTTACTTGGTTTGAACAACGAGATTGGAGATATGTTAGAATTACAACAATATGAAGATATGGAAGAGATGGTGCAAAAGGCCATCCAGATTGAGAAGCAAGTCAAAAATCGAGGGTCACAGTATGGAAGACCATTTGGTGCAACAAGCTATGGCAACCGCACTTCTAAAGCTTCAACCCCATGGCCAAAGAACGAGCAAGTAGTGGCAAAAACACCACACAAGGAGGAAGCAACCAAGTCTAAGGTTGTGGACACCAAGGGGAAAAGCACCACTTCATTCTCCTAGAGCTAGATATATTAAATGTTTTAAATTCTTGAATAAAAGGGTCATTGTTATTAATAAAGGAGTTGTGGAGTCATGTAGTGAGAGTGACGGTGATGATGATGTTGATGAACCATGTGGGAAAGATAAAGGAGAGGGTAGTGACCCTAGTGAGGAAGTTGTAGGGGAACAATTACTAATAGTGATTAGTAGAGTCTTAAGTGCCCAAACTAAAAAGAGGAAGAAATACAAAGGGAAAACTTATTTCACTCTAGATGCATGATTAAGGAAAACTTTTGTAGTTTTATAATTGATAGTGGTAGTTGTGTGAATGTGGCAAGCAAATACATGGTGTACGAATTGAAGATGCCTTGCATAGATCATCCAAACCTTATAGATTGCAGTGGTTGAATGATTGTGTAGAAGTGAGGGTTGGAAAACAAGTGAGGATACCTTTCACAATTGGGGGGTATAGTGATAAGGTGTTGTGCAATGTGGTTCCCATGCAAGCGATGTGTTTACAACTTGGGAGATCTTGGCAATATGATAGGTGAGTCACATTTGATAGGTACAAAAATAAATACTCTTTGGAGGCAAGAAGATACATTTGAGTGCCTTGAAACGACAAGATGCCTGTGTTGACTAAAGAACTCTACTACAGAAGATGAAAGAATATTATGGTGAGAAAGAGAAGAAAGAGGAAAAAGGAGATACTAGTAGAGTGAAAAAGAAAGAACAAGAGGGGGAAAAAAAAAGGAGAGTGAAAACAAAAGTGGAAAGAAAGTGAGCTTTTATTCAAAAGAAAGAGAGTTGAAGAGTGCTTATGAGGGCATGAGGCCAATGGCTTTGATAATGTACAAGCATTTTTAGTGAAAAATTAAATGGAACTTGTTTAAATTATTCTACCTATGACAAGGAACTTTTTGCTTTAGTTAGGTCCATGGAGCATTAACACTATCTTTGGCCAAAGGAGTTTGTCATCCATTCGTACTATGAGTCGTTGAAGCATCTAAATAGGGAACAAAAGTTGAGCAAACGACATGGCAAATAGGTAGAATTTATTGAGAAGTTTCCCTACATAATCAAGTACAAGCAAGGTAAGGAGAATGTGGTGGCTAATGCACTTTCACAAAGGTACACTTTGCTTTCAACCCTTGGTGCTAGATTGTTAGGATTCGAATTTTTGAAAGAATTGTATAAAGATGATGTTGACTTTAAAAGCATGTTGGTGCCTTATGAAAATAGTGCCTTTGATAAATTTTATTTGCATGATGGATATCTATTTAGAGAAGACAGGTTGTGCATACCTAAATGCCCATTAAGAAAATTGTTTGTTTTGGAAAGTCATGGCGGTGGACTAATGGGGCATTTTGGCATAACTAAAACTTTGGAAGTATTGAAAAAGCATTTTTATTGGTCACATATGAAAAAAGATGTGATTAGGGTATGTGAAAATTGCATTGATTGTAGGAAGGCCAAGTCTAGTCTTAGACCTCGTGGATTGTACATGCCATTACTTATTCCTGGTGCTCCTTGTTACGATGTGTCTTTGGATTTTGTGGTAGGATTGCCAAGAACTAGGAGGGGTAAGGATTCCATTTTTGTGGTTGTGGATAGATTATCTAAAATTTCCTGACTTCGTTGCATGTTCTAAGGTACATGATGGTACCAATATTTCTAATTTGTTTTTCAAACAAGTAGTTAGACTTCATGGCATTCCTAGAACCATTGTGAGTGATAGAGATACCAGTTTCTAAGTCACTTTTGGAAAGTGTTATGTTAAAGGTTAGGTACCAAGTTGTTATTTCGACCACATGTCATCCCCAAATGGATGTCAAACCAAAGTAGTTAATAGGACTTTGGGAACCATGTTAAGGGCTATAATGAAAAAGAATTTAATGTGTTGCAAAGATTACTTACCATTCATTGAATTTGCATATAATCAATGTGTGCACTCTTCCACTCACTTTTCTCCTTTTAAGTTAGTGTATGGTTTTAATCCTTTGACTCCTTTGGATTTTACCCCTTTGGCTTTGAATGAGTTACAAAGCCTAGATGGAAAGAAAAAGGCTGATTTGGTCAAACAATTACATGCCAAGGTAAGAGAGAATATTCAATTGCAAAATCAAAGAAATGCTCACTATCACAACAAGGGTAAAAGAAAAGTAACTTTTGAGATCAGAGATTGGGTGTGGATTCACTTGAGAAAGGAGAGATTTCGTCAAGCCATTAAAAATAAGCTCGATTCAAGAGGAGATGGACCTGTTCAAGTCTTTTAGTAGATCAACGATAATGCTTATAAGGTCTACTTGCAAAGTAAGCACAATGTTAGTTCAACCTTTAATGTAAGTGACTTATCTCCTTTTGATGTAGATGATGAAGATTAGAGGACGAATCCTTCCAATAAGAGGGGGAATGATGGAGACCCAGCACCATCAATACCTCATGGACAGATCATGCTGGCACAAGCAAGCAAGATGAGGAAATCTTTAGTTACATATCTCCAAGAAATGGAAGAAGAACTTGACTTTGAAGCAACCAAATTGGATGATGAATGTGTGATCAAGAAGTTATGGAATGTATCAATAATTAAGGGGATAAACTACATTTCCAGCCAAGAAAGCATCCAAAATGATAAGTGATATATAGTGACCGAATTGCTATAGTGATTGAGTTGCTACATTTGTTGTTATATTAATTCTTGCATAGTTAAGTTCTCTTTTGTGCAATTAAATTGCTGAACATTTGTATTATGGTTTTGGTTATCCAAAAGGCTATAAATAGCCTCTTTCTTGTAAGAAAATACAACTCCTTGATAATCAAAAACATTTCTCTACTCATTTGTGTGTTAGAACAAGACTTAGGTATTTTATGTGACATTCTTCCAAGACTCTTATAGGGTTCTTAGAGAATTACACTGTGGCAATCAATTAATAAGGGATTAGGGTGTTGATTAGTGTTCCAAATCAAGAGGATGGCTGATGAGAATAGTTTTTATAGGTCACTCTAACTAATCCAAAAATAAACCATAGATTAGATCCTTTCTTCTTGTATGGTTTGTGTGTTTGTTTGATTTCTTCACAAAAGCAAGATTCGCATCACTCCTCCTTGGCTGAAAGTTTTGATCCCATTAGATCTTTTCTTGGTCAACGATTGGAAGTTTTTGTAGTAGAGGACATGTAACTTGATGAATTGTAACATCTCCCAAAAGTGCTCTTTCTAGCCTTCAATTGCCTCTCAATCTTCATAGCCTCATGTACCATTTCTTGTAGAGATTGGTAATGTTGAAGTTTCGCTCTTTCAACTATGCCTCTATTCAAACCACAAAGAAATCTATCCATTATTGCCTCATCATCTTGGACAATATTGACTGTCATCATAGACACCTCCATTCCCTTGTAGTACTCATCAACACTCTTGGTTCCTTGAGACAATGGTTGAAGTCTTTGATATAGTTCTCTATGGTAAATAGATGGTACAAATCTTGCCCTCGTGACACCCATGAGCTCATTCCATGTAGTAGTAGGTGCTTTATTAGCTCTCGTCGTAGAAATCATCAATTGATCCTACCAGGTCAGAGCATAACCAATAAACTCCACAATAGCAAGCTTTACCTTCTTGGCCTTCGGATATTCATAGCAATCACATACATGTTCAGCCTTACTCTGCCAAGAAAGGTATGCTTCTAGATGATAATCCCCGTTGAACTATGGTATTCTCAATTTGATTGATCCCAAGCTCACATGTCTGTCCTTTTGTTGCCTTGGTATTGAATTGTGGTGTTGTGCCTTTCTGCTTGTATTTCGAAGATGGCATTATAGGTCCCCAAAGTTTCACCCACCAACCAGTCCATAACTTCGGTGATTCCTTTTGCCCAAACATTAATTGATGTTGGAACCTTTAGGACTACTTCTACATAAGTCATGG
Source organism: Echites panduratus (assembly GCA_035221335.1). NCBI lineage: Eukaryota > Viridiplantae > Streptophyta > Magnoliopsida > Gentianales > Apocynaceae > Echites > Echites panduratus. The sequence goes on along the minus strand of JAWZTD010049752.1, from coordinate 937 downwards.
ACCCTTTAAAGCTTGTGAGAACGGTATCTGTTTCTATGAATGCCTTTATTTACTGCACTCCCAATGTTAACCAAAATATTCCTGACCTGGAAATCTCCTTATAATGGCATCAGAAGTGATGGAGCTCAAAAGAGACCTTCGGGTCAACCAGTTGCTATGGAGCATGCAAGAACAACCAGAAATGATTAGATCACCTTAGTAGGCTGTCACCCTTGGGATAAATCTGATGATCAAGTCAGTCACCGAAAAAAGCTGAGATAATTGTATTCAATCTTAGACTATGTGTAATCTTCATACCTTTTGATTCGTGATCGTGGTATCTTATTCAGATGGAAATTAATAAATTTCCTTGTGTTTAGAAGTTGTATCCTTATGGAAATCAATTGTATCCCATGTGATCTGCTGTGATTGAAAAAAGTGTATCTATTTAATTTTGATTAATCTTCTCTTGAGAGTTTCCTTGTTGGAATGTGTTACGTTTCCTTAATAAGTCATGGTGATAATTAAGGAGACATTCTGTGGTCTCCAGGAGTCTTTTAGAGCTCTCTTTAGATCGGGTTCGTGAGTAATTGGGTTTGGTCTTCCATTTTGTACCTGTTTTAGCATCAATTATTACTATTGTTATTATTAAAACTAAATTATATTATGTTAAATATAATTAATTTTATATACATATTCAATAGTTATTTTCTAATATTAGTTTAGATTTATTTTCTTATGGATTTCAATTGGTATTTCGGAGGATTTATAGAATATGGCTTGAATCTCTTTTTAAGTTGAAAATTCTATTGGTTCAAGTCTTGCTCATTCAAGGGATTCAGAGAGTTTAGGTAAGTGGTTCATATGCTTTCTCAAATTTCAAAAACTTCTCTCTTTGCATGTTTCTCTTTTTATTCTGATGATATGCATGCAATTGAGTGGTTAATTATTCAAGTTT
>JAWZTD010049720.1:0-11029 GCA_035221335.1 Echites panduratus | reverse complement strand
TCCCCCTCCTCAAAGATTTGTCCTCAAAATCTTCAAGTCTTGAAACATAAACTTTATCTTTGTAAGCATATTTTCAAATTGTTTCAATCGAAACTCCTTGGTCTCTATCAGTATCACTGCATCCCAATGTGTTGTTTGAGGACAATCCATAAACGGACTAATAACAGTCACAGCAAATGCAATATCAGGTCTAGTCACTGTTAATAATTAAGTTTCCCTACAAGACACTTGTATTGTTCTGGATCAACAATAAGCTCTCCTTAATCTGGTAACAACTTTGTATTAGGATTCATTGGAGAATCTAAAGGCTTGGACCCTATCATACTTGTTTCAGAGAGGAGATCAAGAACATATTTTCTCTAAAAGAGGTAAATTCCTTCACTAGATCTAACCACTTCAATGCCTAAAAAGTACCTAAGTTGACCCAAATCTTTAGTTTGGAATTGATTTTTACAGAAAAGACTTCAGCTCCTAAATTCCCTTGGAGTCATCTCCAATTATATCAATATAATCAACATGAACAACCAGTAGGATTTTACTTGCTCAAGAGTGCTAATAAAACACAGAGTGATCAACCCCACACTGCCGAAGACCAAACTCAGCAACAACTTCACTAAACCATCCAAACCATGCACGAGGAGATTGTTTCAAACCATAAAGGGACTATTTTAACCAACAAACCCAAGTGGTTGCTCCATATAAACTTTTTCCATAAGAGTGCCATTGAGAAAGGCATTTTTAACATCTAGCTGATGTATAGGCCAATGATAAGTAGCAACAAGGAAATAGAGAGACGAACAGAAGTAATTTTGGCAACCATAGAGAATGTTTCAAAATAATCAAGACCATAAACCTAGGTATGGCCTTTAGCAATGAGGCGAGCTTTCAAGCTATCAATGGTACCATCAAGATAGGTTTTAATAGTAAAAACCCGACGATACCCAACAACAGACTTGCCAAGAGGAAGAGAGACTAACTCCCAAGTACTAGTATCGTGCAAAGCACGCATCTCATCCTCCATAGCATGTCTCCAATCTAAATGGGAAAGAGCTTTAGTAGTAGACTGAGGAAGAGAGATAGCAGACAAAGAAGCAACAAAAGAAGAGAAACGAGAAGACAAAGGATCATAAGAGACAAAATTAGAAATAGGATGAGAGGTGCAAGTACACTTACCTTCTAGAGAGCAATCGGAAGGTCGAAATCTGACGGAGTGGATCTGAAGGCCCTGAGTCCACAGGAGTGGTAGCAGAATCTTCAAGAGTCCCAACACTTCGACAACGATGGGTGTAAGTCTGGAAATCAGGGCAGTATAAGAGAGCTTTAGGAGAAAGGGACGGAGGGATGGAGATTGGAACCAAGATCATAAAGTCAAGATTAGTAATAGAGTGACACTCAGAGCAATATGAAGGGGATTTAAAGAAAGTGACATCAGCAGAGACAAAGAAGCAGAGCAAGGAAGGACTATAACAACGATACCCTTTTTGTGTTCTGGAATATCCCAAGAAAATATACTTGATAACATGGAAGTAAAAGTTATCAATACCTGGATTGAGTTGATGCACAAATCAGACACACCCAAACACACGAGGAGCAACTGGAAATATAGGTGTAGTTGGAAACAAGATGGCATGGGTGTGTTCAAAGCAAGGAGAGAAGATGGCATACGATTAACCAGATTTCAAGGAGAGAAGATGGCATACGATTAACCAGATGGCAAGCAGTAAGAACTGCATCTTCCCCGAAACTTTTGGGAACTTGCATTTCAAATAACAAATTACGAGTGACTTCTAATAAGTGATAGGTTTTTCTTTTTGCAATACCATTTTGCTGTGGGGTATGAACACATGAAGATTGATGAAATATGTCATTTTGTGCCACAAATGTGGTAAAAGGATGAGAAAATTATTCTTGTGCATTATCACCACGGACAATTTTGATTGGAACATAAAACTGAGTTTTAATTTCAATACAGAATGCACAGAATATAGAAAACAACTTAGAACAATTTTTCATTAAATAAAGCCATGTAGTTCGAGAAAATTCAACAATGAAACTAACAAAATACCCATATCCTTTAACAAAGGATACACAGTATGGTCCTTAAACATCTGAATGAACTAATTCAAATGGACTAGACACTCGTTTATTGACTCGGGGAGCAAATTGGACCCAGTGATGCTTCCCTAATTGAAATGACTCACTCTAAAGTAGATAAATGACTTAAAATTGGGACTAAGAACTTCAAATTATGGAGTGAAGGATGACCAGGGAGGCAATGGATCTGGTGAGGAGATACGGCGATAGGACAAGCTATAGGACTAGAGGTCGGTAACTCACCAAAGTAGTAAAGAACATTAGATTCATGCCCTACTCCAATTGTTTTCCAAGTCGTCAAATCCTGAATAAGAACAAAATCAAGAAAAAAGAAACACAAGCATTAAAATCATTAGTCAACCTTCCAACATACATTAAATTAAAAGGTGAACGAGATAGAAAAAGAACGGAAGACAATGATATAGATGGAGATATTGGAACAGTCCCTATGCCTTCAACGGGCATAGAGGAACCATCGGCCAAAGTGACAAGAGGTAAAGAATATGACGTTTCAAGAGACGAAAAACAAGTGGATATACTTGTGACATGATCAGTGGTAGTAGAGTTAAGTACCCAAGGTCGAGTATGAGAAGTAAGACAAGTAGTGGTTGTACCTTTCTATGCGAAGGATGTACTTGGAACAAATGCTTGTTAACAGGCCTGGAACTATAGAAACTGAGAGTACTCTTCACCAGAAATGTAAATCTGATCACCTATAGGCAATGGTGGATCTAGGATTTGTAGGGGGTTCACAATTACAAATAAAAAATTTCACAAATTAACATAGAAAATTATAATGCATATTCACGAAATATAAGATGTCATATTTAAATTATGAACCCATGATAGAAAATTATAATACATATTCAAAAAATATATTCTTCTGATATTTTCCATTTCGTCAACATTATTAGCAATACTATAAAAACAAGGTCTTAGACTAGGAGCAGCAACAATTTATTCTGTGACACTTTGATTGGAATCTTATTTAATTGGGTCATTTTGATTAACTTCTTTTGTAAAAACACTAGTACAACCTTCATTTTGATTATGTTGAAATTTTGAACTGTTTAGTTCTTGTAACAAATTTATCCATATATGATGTATTAAAAGAATGAAATTTTGAAATTAATGAGTCACTACAATCAAATAAAAATTATCATAAATCACAACAAAAGCAAAACACCAAGTAAAATAAAATAATATAAAACTAACTCAGTAATAAAATATTTTAAAACACCAAGTGAAATAAAAGAAAATAAAACTATCACAGTTATAAAATATTCCAAAACACCAAGTGAAATAAAAGAAATAAAAATCACCTAGCAAACGAATGCTCGAGAAATTTGAAGGGACGACGAAACTGGGAGGAATGGTCTGGAAATTTACAGGGTGAACGAAACTGAGGTGGAGAGAAAGAAGATTTCTTAATCTTCCTGTAAACGAATGAGAATTGAGAAAAATAGAAAAAATAGAATAAAGAATAATATAAGATGGAGTTGGCAGGCAACTTGGAAAGTTAGAAAGTTAGAAATATGGACCAACAAATAATTTTTTTAAATTAATTTTCTCTTATAATATGATATAATAAGGGAAAAAAAATATTAAGCTCAATCATTCTTTTAAATTTAATTGAATAATGATTAATAAGATTTTTTTAAAAAAATTTATTGGAATCTAATAAATCTTTTGATGACAAAATAATATATATAATATATACTAATAAAGAAATTTTCAAAATTATTGGATCAATTTTATCACAAAATAACATATTGTTATATGTATATATATATATTAAAAAAATTTTCAAAATTTAAATGGGTCCATTGTTCCCCCGACACCTTACTACCTCCGCCCCTACCTATAGGACGAGCATGTGAAGATGCAGAATTGTTATTAGTAATAACAGCATGTGGAAAATGAGTAGATGTCCAATGAGATCCTAACAAGTCTCCTTGGTATGACCATCCTTATTGCAATTCGTTTAATGGGGGTGACCACCTCTGTCATGTCTCACACCATGGTAATTTCCTCGACCATGATGGGGAGGACCATCTCCTCTAAAATAAGTGGTAGTGAAGCTTGAGTAACTAACTCGGAATAATCAGTAACAGGAGTACTAGAACTTGGATCAAGAACTCAAGATGCACTCCAAAGCATGCACACGCCAGTATGTCTCAACAAAAGAAGGCAATGGCACCACCATCAAACTTTAATTTTAAGCCAGCAAGAAATTTCATTACAACCATTTGCTCTCATTGCTCTTGTTGTTTCTTCTCATCAGTAGTAATATTAAGAACTCTATTCAACTCTTCAACCAATCGTTTGAAGGAAGGAAAGTAATCAGTTACGGAAGAATCATTTTGCTGTAACTAGAAGTTTTGAGAAGAGAGGGAATACATCCGAGTCAAATACCTGGAAAACAAGAGATGAGAGTACTCCCAAATCTTTCTGCATGTACCTAGGTGACCACACATATCTGCAACTTGTGGTTCCATACAGTTCCAAAGAAGGGCAACAATCTGAGCATCCATTTGTTTCCATTGTTTGACAGTCTTCTCATCAGTAGTAAGAGCAAACTCAGTGAGATGGTCATGAAAGCCCAAGGCAAAGAGAGTAGTATTGACAGCCTGAGACCACTGCAGAAAATTCGAGACATTTAACTTTCGAGTGGTGAGTTGTGGAAGGACTTTGGACTCCATCGAGAAGAGAAAGAAATAAAAAGTACACTAAATAACAAGATTGGAGTAATAACTAAAATAACTGTTAAAAAAAAGAGCAAAACTGTAGATCGAAGCCTTCAAATTGTTAAAAAAATGCAATGTGGAGTCCCAGGAAGTTCACTGGAGGGCTGTTGGAGGTTTGCCAAAAGTTGTTGCCAGAAGTGATAGGCTGCAAGGTAGTGAAACAGCAAGGAACTCACGAATCTTTGATAGATATCCGGCAATTGACACGAAACATTGGACTTTTGGAATTTTGTCTAATTAACATGGTCAAATTTAATTTACTTGTTTTTTTAATAATTCCTTAAAACTGTCATGGCATTAAATTTTGGGCATAAAGGAATCTAAGAAAAATTTGGCTTTTTTTACCTCATGAACCACTACAACGTTTGATATTGAGGAAGTAAGATCATAAATAATGAAAACTGAAACTTAACAATTTATTTGTTGGTTTTGTAGGATAAAATGTTGTGCATTTAATCTAATAATATTATGTTTCTTAGTAATATTTAATTTCTATTAAAGTCTTGTCAGTATATTTTTAAAATTGTTAGTCTAATAGTGTATAACTCTACAAGTTTTATGCTATTTATTTTGAAAAATAATGATGAAACTTGTCAAATGGATAAATATAGGAAAATTAATTATGAAGATTAATAAAGGGAATCAGAAAGGCAAAATGGCCTTTTTCATCTTTTATTGGCAACTTGGTCACACAGATCCGCTTAAGTCTATTTTTGCCCTTTAAGGTGCTTTATCTTTCTTCGACCTTCCTTATTCATATCTCTTTTAAATACAAAAAAAATAAGAATCATCTTTGTTATATAATTAACATTCACAATGAATTTAATTAGTAATTTAAAATTTATTCAATTTAATTTATTGAATTATTTACTAAATATTACTATATATATGCGTCAAAAATTGAATGTCTTAAAATTAATTTACTAGTTATAATTTCAAGAAAGCTTAGGCATTGTTTGGTACGCAAGAGAGGGGAATGGTTCATTTTATCTTTCATAATACAAATAATCACCATTTAATTTGATTTTATTTATTAGTGGTAGGAAAGTAATGAGAAATACATATTCACATATATCATGATTCAAGGTGAACAATCATAAATAAATTTAGAAAAGCATGTTGTCGTGTGGGAGAAGAACTAAATCTTACTAATAAATTCACTCAAAATGATATATCAAGTCTTGTATTATTAGCAAGATACATCAGTGCACCAATGCACTGAGATAAGGTATTTCAGGACCAAGTAGTTCTTCACCATCATCTCAAGATAAAAAAGGATCTTTATTCACATTTAGTGATCTAACGACCATTGGAGTAGTCGATGGAAAATCTTTTTAGGACTTTCGTCGTATATGTTAATTGGTGAATAAAACTTCAATTTTTCAGATGTTCAATTTCTAAACCAAGACAAAACTTGGTTGTTCCAAACTCTTTTATCTCAAATTTGTGTTTCAAATAATTCCCCCTTATCTTGGAGATCTTCCAAAGTTCCAATAAGATTGATATCATCGATATATATTGCAAGTATCACAAATCCCGAAATATATTTTTTAATGAAGATACATGGATATATTGGATCATTTTTGTATCCTGCTTTCAATAAACTTTCACTAAGACAGTTATACCACAAGCGTGCAGACTGCTTTAAGTCATACAATCCTTTTCGTAACTTAATGGAATAATCTCCATGACAATCAAATTTACATGCTACTGGCATGTTGAATCCTTCTGGGATTTTTATATAAATGTCATATCTAGATTTTCATATAGATAAGCAGTTACTACATCCATCAAAAGCATGTCAACCTTTTCATTTATTGTTAAACTGACAAGGTATAGGGATGTAATTGTATGCACTACATGTGAATATGTCTCATCATAATCAATCCCGGTCTTTATGAAAAACCTTGTGTAACAAGTCTTGCCTTATATCTCATGACTTTATTATTCTCATTTCTCTTTCACACACAACTCACTTATAGCCAAGGTGCTAAACCATTACATGTTCAGACTACATGTCCAAAAACTTTACGTTTCAAAAGTGAGTTCAATTCTGATTGAATCACATCTTTTCATTTTGACCAATCATCTATGCGTCGATAGTCTTCAATTGATGTTGGTTCAAGATCCTCATTGATGTGGTTCATTGGATCGAAGTTTCTCAAATCATGGCCTAATCCTTAGAATAACTAAAAAATGAAACAAGTTCCCAAGAATTCATCAAGTGATTCAAGTTCAGTTTATAGATTGACCTAGATTATGATTAACCTTAACCAATCTCTAAGTTATAGAAGACCTTCTACACCCTAAACCAAAGTGAAAGAATGCCTTAGATGTAGTCTCTCAAAAACCTAGTTAGTTCATGAAGAAACTCTCAAGAAAAGATCACTTTGATCTTCCAAGTTTTCTCTTAATTGAGAAAATATGTTTTTAGGTTAATCAAAGATGTCTTCGACTTACAAGATATGATATATATAAATATATGGTAATATAGCAATAATCTATCTTGCAATTTGTTCTTGGGATGTTAAAGACATAAAACCCCTTTAAAACAAGTTAAAGACAAGAAAGACACCAAAACATTGTGCACTATACTGCATCGGTACTGTAGCGGCCTTCGTTCTACTTCATTTCTTCACCATTTTTCTTCCATTTCTTCATGCCTTCTTGGATGTTTCTTCAAGAACTTTCCCAAGGCTATTATGATTTTTTCCTTAAGTTACATATTCCCTCTTGACATCATTAGAATCAGGAGCCTTGATGACATTAAAACATTTCCTTTAATTAACACCATCTTCAAGCATAACTTCTTGAAATAATGCACCAATATCATGTTGGTCTTCTTTGTTGATCATCAATGCCTTCATGTTTTCTTCATACTTGAAATGTTGATCATCATAAGTTTTCAAGTGTCTTCTTAGGATCATATCACTCATTATCTTTCAGAACATTCAATTGTAAATAAATGAGTTATCTATAGTCATTTCCATTCAATTCCAACTTCTACCAGAAGTCATATAATTGGTTTAAATCTATATATTAGTTTTGACCTTTTCATCTGATGTCTCATGGTCCTTTTTGTCAAGTTGTTCAATATGATCATTTGATCCTTTTTTCTTTAGAGAATTTATATCTTTTGAGCCAAGAAGACGACCATGCTTTTGTCGTGATTTGGATTCAAGAGCAATAGATAGTGGACTTTGCTTTTTTGGGACTTCAAATTGAATAGGAGCGAGCATATATAGGTGGTGGATGCGATTTTGTTACTCTTGCGAAATCTACAAAAGCATCTGGCAATTGATTTGCTATCCTTTGTAAATGAATTATCTTTTGAACTTCAAGTTCATTCACATTTGTGTGTAGATCAAGATAATTCAAAAATGTTGTCCAAACAAGCTATTTTCATATTGATTTATTTTCTCCCCCTAATTTGGGGAGCGCATCAAAATGTCCAGCAACGAATATTGTTGTAAATACATCTCCCTTCAAAGGTTCAAGATACCTTATTATAGAGGTAGTATTATATCCAACATATACCCCCAATCTTCTTTGGGGACCCATTTTAGTTCTCTGATTAGGTGTCATATTAACATACACCTCATATCGAAAAATTCTCAAACGAGAGATATTTGGTTCAAAGCCAAAAGCTAAACGCCATGGAGAAAATTCATGATATCTTCATGACCTAATATGCACAAGTGATGTAGCATGCAAAATTGCATGACCCCAAGAGGTTTGTTCTCATTAAAAGTGGTCTAGAAATTAATTATAATCTTGATAAATGATTTAGCCAAACCATTTTGAGTGTAAGCATGCACTATGGGATAGTCAACAGTAACGCCAATTGACATGTAGTAACAATATTCAGTTGCATTATCAAGACTAATCCTTTTAATAGGGTGATCTGCGAATTGAGATCTCAGGCAAATTATTTGGGCAAGTAATCTCGCAAATGCTAGGTTGTGAGTTGATAATAAACAAACATGCTACCATCAATATGATGCATCAATTAACACCATAAAATATCTAAATTGCCCACGTGGTGGGTTAATAGGCCCACATATATCATCATGAATCCGTTCTAGAAATGCGAGACATTTAGCTCCCACTTTTGCTTGGGATAGTCTAGTGACCAATTTTCCTTGAGAACAAGTAGCACATATATACTTATGCAACACCCTTTGACCTTTCAATTGGTTTCCATGTATATTCTCAACTATTTTCTACATCATAGTTGATCCTGGGTGACCCAAACAGTCATGTAACATGTTAAATGTAGTAGGATCAATAAACTTTTGGTTTACTAAATGATGCACTTCAAAAGTATCAATCGTTGCGTAATATAGGCAGGAAGAAAGAGATGGTAGTTTCTTTAAGACAGATTTCTTTCCGGAGACAGTTTGAGTAACACAGAAATACTCAAGTTTATTTTCCTCCATTGTTTCAACATGATATCCATTTAAGCAAATATCCTTAAAACTTGATAAGTTTCCTCTAGATTTTGAGAAAAATAATGCTTTATTGATGTCAATTATTGTGTCTCTAATCAATAAAATACTAGCTCTTCCAGAGCTTTCAATAAGTTTTGTACTACCATTCATTGTACAAAACTTTGTTTCTCCTCTATTCAAGCAAGAGAAATATCTCTCGCTTTTAAGTATAGTGTGTGGAGTTCCACTATCAATGAGGCAAATATCCCTAGTGGGTTCTAATTAGGCCATGACCATGGGTTCTAATTGCATTCATTTCAGGGAGTGAAGATTTGTCATTAACAACTCATTGTTTTATTCGGCGGCAAGAAGACCAAGAAATTAATTCAAAATATTTCTTAAAACCCATCTCTCGATATTGTTGCTTCAGGACAATATTCGATGCATGGAAAGTAGAGAATGTTTTCTCTAACATATCAGCATTAGTGACATTCTCTCCACATAATTTCAATTGAGAGAAAATTTTAAACATCGCAGTGTTATACTCACCTACATATTTAAAGTCTTGTAACCATAAGTACATTTAATTATACCGTGCTTTTTGTAGAATGACCATCTTTTGGTGGTCAAATATTTTTTTAGATCCTTCCACAAAACAAGTGGATTGCTCACAGTAAGTTATTCATGCAATTGATGGAGGAGAAATATCATGGATTTTGCATGATTTTGTGTTGATGATGCATTGTTTTCTACAATGGTGCCTCTCAGACCCACATCAAAATGAATTTGAGCATCTACTGTCCATGATAAATAGTTCTTTCCTAAGATGTGAGCCAAAAATTTGAGTTTTGTAAGGTTTGCCATGGAATTTTACACATACAAAAATACTTCGTTTCTTTCTATGTCTTGATCAAACTCTAGAACTTCAGTGTTAGAGACTGGTGCTGATAATGTGTTGTGAATTTGTAGTCACACAGTATTCATCTGCACAATGAAATTAAAATAATAATGTAAACTAAATAATAAAATTATAACTAAAGAATCAAAAGAGACTATAAAAAGAATATTATTGATTTCTCTTAGAGAATCAATGAATGAATGAAAGGTCTTATTTATAACAGTAACTGTCATTTTCCAATTAAAAGTATTCAAACTTTCAATATTTATTTTACTGTAACTAACTATGACTTTTTATTTCAGGAGAAAGGATTTGATTGGCTTCTTTGCACAATAGTTGTGGGTTTTGTTGTTAGAAACGCAGCACATGTACTTTGTTCTAATCAATTCTAGAAGGACCAAGGTTTAAACAATGACACTCTGAAGGAGCAATCTTCTGTGTCCAAAGATAATAAGAATTCCTTTCCTGCTTCAGAAGCCTTCTTCCATCGTTAATGTAAATTTACTTCATAGTTGTCCTGCTTTTTTTTTAACTAGGAGGACTAAACGGACTAATCACTACCTATTTAAATTAAATCATAAATAAATCTAATCTATTTATATTCAAATTATGTTATAAATGATTTAAATATAAATATTTACGATTACTCATTTATCTTATTTGACTTTTCTTTAAAGTTATAAATAGATTTAATATAAAAAAAAAACACAGATTGACGCTCTAAATTTTCGTACTTACTACCCTTTTTAATCATTTCTTCTTATTTCTCTTTTATTTTTTTTCCTTATATTTCACATGTTTTTTCTTTCATTTTCTTTTTTAAATTTCTTTCAGTTTTTTTAAGACAAAATTTAATTTTC